>JAKUCM010001502.1:0-35707 GCA_023374145.1 Lepidium sativum | reverse complement strand
ATCTTTAGTTCAAATATAGGTGAAAAATGAATTTTTCAAAGGCTATAGCTCACAAAAATGAGTATATATGTCAAAAATATAAAATCTATTCTTTACCACTCTTTAGTTCAATTAAAGGTGAAAAATGAATTTCCCAAACGCTATAGTCCACAAAAATGAGTATATATGTCAAAATATAAAATCTTATATTGACCAATCTTTAGTTCAAATATAGGTGAAAATTTTTTTTTATAAAGGCTATATATCGGTCCACAAAAATGAATTTTGCTAAGGCTATAGGTGACAAAATGAATTTTCCAAAGGCTATAGCTCACTAAAATGACTATATATGTCAAAAGTATAAAATGTATAATTTAACAACCATTAGCTCAAATATAGGTGAAAAATGAATTTTCCAAAGGCTATAGCTCACAAAAATGAGTATATATGTCAAAAATATAAAATATATAATTTATCAACCATTTGTTCAAATATAGGTGAAAAATGAATTTTCCAAAGGTTATAGCTCACAAAAATGAGTATAAATGTCAAAAATATAAAATCTCATCTTTACAAATATTTAGTTCAAATAAAGGTGAAAAATGAATTTTCCAAAGGGTATATAGCTCACAAAAATGAGTATATATGTCAAAAATATAAAGTCTCATATTTATCAAAATTTACCTCAAATATAGGTGAAAAATGAATTTTCCAAAGGCTATATAGCTCAACAAAAAGAGTATATATGTCAAAAATATAAAATCTCATTTTTATCAAAAAATACCTCAAATATAGGTGAAAAATGAATTTTCCAAAGGCTATATAGTTCACAAAAATGAGTATATATGTCAAAAATAAGAAATTTAAAATTTCCCAACTAGTAGTTCAAATATTGGTGAAAAATGAATTTTCCAAAGGCTATATAGCTCACAAAAATGAGTATATATGTCAAAAATATGAAATTTAAAATTTACTAATTAGTATTTCAAATATTAGTGAAAAATAAATTTTCCAAAGGCTATAGCTCACAAAAATGAGTATATATGCCAAAAATATGAAATTTAAAATTTACCAATTAGTATTTCAAATAATGGTGAAGAATGAATTTTCAAATATAGGTGAAAAATGAATTTTCCAAAGGGTATAGCTCACAAAAAAGAGTATATATGTCAAAAATATAAAATCTCATATTTATCAAAACATACCTCAAATATAGGTGAAAAATGAATTTTCCAAAGGCTATAGCTCACAAAAATAAGTATATATGTCAAAAATATGAAATTTAAAATTAAATAATTAGTATTTCAAAAATTAGTGAAAAACGATTTTTCCAAAGGCTATAGCTCACAAAAATGAGTATATATGCAAAAAATATGAACTTTAAAATTTACCAATTAGTATTTCAAATATTGGTGAAGAATGAATTTTCCAAAGGCTATAGCTCTCAAAAATTAGTATATATGTCAAAAATATGAAATTTAAAATTTATTAATTAGTAGTTCAAATATTGGTTAAAAATGAATTTTCCAAAGGCTATATAGTCCACAAAAATGAGTATATATGTCAAAATTATAAAATCTGATATTTATCAATCTTTAGTTCAAAGGTAGGTGAAAAATGAATTTTCGAAACGCTATAGCTCACAAAAATGAGTATATATGTCAAATATAAAATCTTATATTTACCAATCTTTATTTCAAATATAGGTGAAAATTGAATTTTCTTAAGGCTATAGCCCAAAAAATGAGTATAAATGTCAAAAATATAAAATCTCATCTTTGCCAATATTTAGTTCAAATAAAGGTGAAAAATGAATTTTCCAAAGGCTATATCTCACAAAAATGAGTATATATGTCAAAAATATAAAATCTCTTCTTTACCACTCTTTAGTTCAAATAAAGGTAAAAAATGAATTTCCCAAAGGCTATAGTCCACAAAAATGAGTATATATGTCAAAATATATAATCTTATATTGACCAATGTTTAGTTCAAATATAAGTGAAAAAAGAATTTTATAAAGGCTATATAGTAGACAAAAATGAATTTTGCTAAGGCTATAGGTGACAAAATTAAATTTCCAAAGGTTATAGCTCACAAAAATGAGTATATATGTCAAAAATATAAAATTTCTTCTTTACCAATCTTTAGTTCAAATATAGGTGAAAAATGAATTTTCGAGAGGCTATAGCTCACAAAAATGAGTATATATGTCAAAAATATAAAATCTCTTCTTTACCAATCTTTAGTTCAAATATAGGTGAAAAATGAATTTTCCAAAGGCTATAGTCCACAAAATTGAGTATATATGTCAAAATTAAAAAATCTGCTATTTACCAATCTTTAGTTCAAATGTAGGTGAAAAATGAATTTTCCAAAAGCTATAGCTCACAAAAATGAGTATATATATGTCAAAATTAAAAAATCTAAAATTTACCAATCTTTTGTGTAAATAAAGGTGAAAAAAGAATTTTCCAAAGGCTATAGCTCACAAAAATGAGTATATATGTAAAAATATAAAATCTTATAATTAAAAATCTTTAGTTCAAATATAGGTGAAAAATGAATTTTTCAAAGGCTATATAGCTCACAAAAATGAGTATATATGTCAAAAATATAAAATCTGAAATTTTACCAATCTTTAGTTCAAATATAGGTGAAAAATGAATTTTCCAAAGGCTATAGCTCACAAAAAATGAGTATATATGTCAAAAACATAAAATCTGAAATTTACCAATCTTTAGTTCAAATATAGGTGAAAAATGAATTTTCCAAAAGCTATAGCTCACTAAAATGAGTGTATATGTCTAAATATAAAATCTGAAATTTACCAAACTTTAGTTCAAATATAGATGAAAAATGAATTTTACAAAGGCTATAATCCACAAAAATGAGTATATATGTCTAAATTAAAAAATCTTATATTTACCAATCTTTAGTTCAAATATAGGTGAAAAATGAATTTTCCAAAAGCTATAGCTCACTAAAATGAGTGTATATGTCTAAATATAAAATCTGAAATTTACCAAACTTTAGTTCAAATTAGATGAAAAATGAATTTTACAAAGGCTATAGTCCACAAAAATGAGTATATATGTCTAAATTAAAAAATCTTATATTTACCAATCTTTAGTTCAAATATAGGTGAAAAATGAATTTTCCAAAGGCTATATCTCACAAAAATGTGTATATATGTCAAAATTATAAAATCTTATATTTACCAATCTTTAGTTCAAATATAGGTGAAAAATGAATTTTTCAAAGGCTATAGCTCACAAAAATGAGTATATATGTCAAAAATATAAAATTTGAAATTTTACCAATCTTTAGTACAAATATAGGTGAAAAATGAATTTTCCAAAGGCTATAGCTCACAAAAAATGAGTATATATGTCAAAAACATAAAATCTGAAATTTACCAATCTTTAGTTCAAATATAGGTGAAAAATGAATTTTCCAAAAGCTATAGCTCACTAAAATGAGTGTATATGTCTAAATATAAAATCTGAAATTTACCAAACTTTAGTTCAAATTAGATGAAAAATGAATTTTACAAAGGCTATAGTCCACAAAAATGAGTATATATGTCTAAATTAAAAAATCTTATATTTACCAATCTTTAGTTCAAATATAGGTGAAAATGAATTTTCCAAAGGCTATATCTCACAAAAATGTGTATATATGTCAAAATTATAAAATCTTATATTTACCAATCTTTAGTTCAAATATAGGTGAAAAATGAATTTTGCAAAGACTATATCTCACAAAAATGTGTATATATGTCAAAATTGTAAAATCTCATATTTACCAATCTTTAGTTCAAATATAGGTGAAAAATAAATTTTCCAAAGGCTATAACTCACAAAAATGAGTATATATATCAAAATTATAAAATCTGATATTTACCAATCTTTAGTTCAAATATAAGTGAAAAATGAATTTTCCAAACACTATAGCTCACAAAAATGAGTATATATGTCAAAATATAAAATCTCATATTTATCAAAAAAATACCTCAAATATAGGTGAAAAATGAAGAAACGGTATTCTTTTCTTAAACTTAAAAAAATAGAGAAATCAGATCCAAAGGCTATAGCTCACAAAAATGAGTATATATGTCAAAAGTATAAAATCTGAAATTTACCAATCTTAGTTAAAATATAGGTATAGCTCACAAAAATGAATATATATATATATATATGTCAAAATTATAAAATCTCATATTTACCAATTTTTAGTTCAAATATAGGTGAAAAATGAATTTTCTAAAGGCTCACAAAAATGAGTATATATGTCAAAATTATAAAATCTGAAATTTACCAATCTTTATTTCAAATATAGGTGAAAATTGAATTTTCCAAAGGCTATAACTCACATAAATGTGTATATATGTCAAAATTAAAAAATCTGAAATTTACTAATCTTTAGTTCAAATATAGGTGAAAAATGAATTTTCCAAAGGCTATAGCTCACAAAAATGAGTATATATGTCAAAAATATAAAATATATAATTTATCAACCTTTAGTTCAAATAAAGGTGAAAATTGAAATTTTCAAAGGCTATAGCTCACAAAAATGAGTATATATGTCAAAAATATAAAATCTCTTCTTTACCAATCTTTAGTTCAAATATAGGTGAAAAATGAATTTTCCAAAGGCTATAACTCACATAAATGAGTATATAATTCAAAATTAAAAAATCTGATATTTACTAATCTTTAGTTCAAATGTAGGTGAAAAATGAATTTTCCAAAGACTATAGCTCACAAAAATGAGTACATATGTCAAAATATAAAATCTTATAATTAAAAATCTTTACTTCAAATATTGGTGAAAAATGAATTTTCCAAAGGCTATAGCTCACAAAACTGAGTATATATGTCAAAATATAAAATCTCATCTTTACCAATATTTAGTTCGAAGAAAGGTGAAAAATGAATTTTCAAAAGGATATAGCTCACAAAAATGAGTATATATGTCAAAAATATAAAATCTCTTCTTTACCAATTTTTAGTTCAAATATAAGTGAAAAATGAATTTTCCAAAGGCTAAAGCTCACAAAAATGAGTATATATGTCTAAATTAAAAAATCTTATATTTACCAATCATTAGTTCAAATATAGGTGAAAAATGAATTTCCAAAGGCTATAACTCACAAAAATGAGTATATATATATGTCAAAATTAAAAAATCTAAAATTTACCAATTTTTAGTTCAAATATAAGTGAAAAATGAATTTTCCAAAGGCTATATCTCACAAAAATGAGTATATATGCCAAAAGTATAAAATCTAATATTTACCAATCTTTAGTTCAAATGTAGGTGAAAAATGAATTTTCCAAAAGCTATAACTCACAAAAATGAGTATATATATATGTCAAAATTAAAAAATCTAAATTTACCAATCTTTTGTGTAAATATAGGTGAAAAAAGAATTTTCCAAAAACTATACCTCACAAAAATGAGTATATATGTAAAAATATAAAATCCTCTAATTAAAAATCTTTAGTTCAAATATAGGTGAAAAATGAATTTTTCAAAGGCTATAGCTCACAAAAATGAATATATATGTCAAAAATATAAAATCTCTTCTTTACCTGTCTTTAGTTCAAATATAGGTGAAAAATGAATTTTCCAAAGGCTATAGTCCACAAAAATGAGTATATATGCCAAAAGTATAAAATATAATATTTACCAATCTTTAGTTCAAATGTAGGAGAAAAATGAATTTTCCAAAGGCTATATCTCACAAAAATGAGTATATATGTCAAAATATAAAATCTTATATTTACCAATCATTAGTTCAAATATAGGTGAAAATTGAATTTCCAAAGACTATATCTCACAAAAATGAGTATATATGTCAAAATTATAAAATCTGAAATTTACCAATCATTAGTTCAAATATAGGTGAAAAATGAAATTTCCAAAGGCTATAACTCACAAAAATGTGCATATATGTCAAAATTAAGAAATCTGAAATTTACTAATCTCTAGTTCAAATATAGAATCTCTTCTTTACCAATCTTTACTTAAAATATTGGTGAAAAATGAATTTCCCAAAGGCTATAGTCACAAAAATGAGTATATATGTCAAAAGTATAAAATCTGATATTTACCAATTTTTAGTTCAATATAGGTGAAAAATGAATTTTTCAAAGTCTATTGCTTACAAAAATGAGTGTATATGTCAAAATATAAAATATGAAATTTACCAATCTTTAATTAAAATATAAGTGAAAAATGAATTTACCAAAGGCTATAGTCCACAAAAGTGAGTATATATGTCAAAATTATAAAATCTGATATTTACCAATCTTTAGTTCAAATGTAGGTGAAAAATGAATTTTCCAAAGGCTATACTATGAGATTTAGGACGTAAGTTGCAAAAATCTCATGAATCCATGAATTTTTGCAAGTTATGTCCTAAATCAATGAATTTTCTACAGGCTAATGAATGAAGGATCATCCACAGGTGATATATACTGTCGTGGAATTTATTGCTGAGCCATCCATAAAAACTTCTGTAAATATACTCCAAACTCTTTCATATATGAGATTAATTCTGTATACATTAACAATATAACTATTAAGTATCATTTTCAATGTGCTTTGCATGTCGAATAAGAATCAAAAATGCAACCTGCCCAAAATAACAGGAGTGGTCGGTGTGTTTTTTTTGGCTATAGCCTAAAACATTGGGACACAACTCAACTCCAACCTTTGACAAGCAAAACCTCTCTTTAGCAAGCTTCGGATTTTTCTTGCTTAGGCCTCACTTCAAGTTCTGGTGGCAGGAGTTTCAGAAAGCTTCCCTGAACTGGAGGAGTTGGAGGAGGTCGATCACAAGGTGGTCTCGACGTTGCCTCCGATGAATCTGAGGTCTCCGATGATCCACTATCTATGTTAACAGATCAAAACATACACAAAACCAATCAAAACATTCAAGTTTCACCTGAAAATATCCAATTGTTACGACCAGCAACAGAGGTTAATTGTGTACCAAAGAGTGACTTGACCATTGGTCGCGTAGACTTTTTCTTCTTCTTCTTTAACTCCGCTACAAAGCAACAACATTATAGCATAAGTAGCATTCAAACTAATAGCAATCAATACAAGAACAAGTGATCAAGCGTCTGTACCCATTCCAGGAACTTGGTAATCATTAACAATCTCAAAGTTCTTGTACGTGTACCCTACAAAGTTTATGTCTTTTGACGACAACATCTATAAAAATATAACCAGAATTCATTAAACATAACACGAATGTAGCCTTTGGAGGGAACAGTGTTGTGTTCATAGATAGGAAATATGGTTTTACCTTCCTCCAGGGGCCAGATTTGGATGATGTCTGAGTTTGCGATTCAGACTGCATTTCAAATCAAGAAACCAAAGAATCAATCAACATGCAACTATTTTTCTGCTTCCATCAAATACAAATTAAGGAAGTGTGATGGAGATAAAAGATTTGTAACCTCGTCAAATTTCTCAAAATTCTGAGTGTCCAAATCGTCATTAACCTCTGGAATAAAAGCAGCATCCATATCAAATATTGTATCCCAGTCAACAGTTTGAAACCATGGATGAGCCTACAAGTGCAGAAAAGAAATCATTTGTATATTGAACTCTTATCCATAATCAAGATTCACTCAAAACAACAGTCCCTTGATTAGTCGTTAATATGACCAACATATCATGCATGCTAAAAGAAAAGCTTTGAAAGAAATGAGTAGAGAGGGACACACCTTGATCTCATCAGCACCTTTGGAGCCAAGTCTACGTCTGACACTGCATAACAGACTGTTAATAAGATCCTTTGCTTCCCGTGACAATATTGCTTCCTCTGGAAACTTCAAATGACTTTTCCAGTTCACTATCTGTCACCATACTCGGCAACAAGAGTTTGATCGATGTCAGAGTCACTTAAATGTAAATATTCACTAATTCTTGTAATTTTTTACCTTTCTACAGGTTGACATAGGATCATCTGAATAAAACGGAGGATAGCCTACAAGCATTTCGTACATGATAGCTCCAAGAGACCACCTACAGAGCATTTCATTGAGAAAAAAATGCATTTGAGTTCTATGCACAAGGTCAGTGAATACTGCTTCAATATGGTCTCTTTAACTAAGTAATGCATCATTAGAGTAGTAGCTAAAAGCCATCAATATGTATACTGATCATTCAAATGTGAATATGGGTATGAGTTAGGAGACATAAGCAGTGACATGTAATAAACCATGATTGGTTAGCATTGCCAAACAAACACATTCTTGTCCATTTAACATTAAAACACATTCTTGTTCTAAAAGGCAAGTCAAAGTGCTGAGGTGCACAACCCTAAGCCAAATATCCTTTTTTTATTTTGTCTCGTCAAAACACAAGTAAAAGATCTTTTTTATTTTAATAGCCTGGCCTTATGGATTTTAAGTTTTTGGGGGGTAGTATGGGATCCGTAGTAGGCGAAAAAATATGGGGTACTAATTTTCTTCTTTTTCAAAATGGTGAAGCACATCAAAAAATCTGATGAGTACATAAGCTCATATACTGTGATAATGGCAGTGACGAAATAAGAGTCTCAACTGCTTACCAGTCACATTCCATTCCATAGCCTTTCTTCAATAGAACTTCTGGAGCTATGTAGTCTGGTGTACCAACAGTGGAATAAGCCTGTCGTTTCGTGTGTTAATCAAATGCATACAGAGCGAGAAGTTCTATAGAAAATCGCAAAGGTTAAATTCAAAGCCTACTAGTGTTCTCCTGTTCCTCTGCCAATGTTCAAGTTGTTCTTGCTGTGTGCGTTTTGGAGCAGTTGATCCGGCTTCTTGCTCCGTAGATTCATTGGGATTGTTTGAAAAATCGTTTTCTCCAATAGCACTGCAGTCCAGTGGTTTACACAATCCAAAATCTGACAGCCTCAAATGCCCATATCTGTCAAGCAGCAAGTTGTCTGGCTTGATATCTCTACAAAATGCAGAAAAAAATATGATAAGCACGTCCAACGTGCATGAGAAAAATTAACGGTGTTTGAATTACTCTCACAGAACCTGTGGATGTAATTGTGCTTGTGGATGGACTCAATGGCTAGAACTGTCTCGGCGACATAGAACTTGGCCTCTTCATCTGTCAAAGTATCTTTGCGCATCAGCAGAGTCATCATATCCCCACCAGGCAAATACTCCATCACAAGGTAAAGATGGTCATCATCTTGAAATGAACAATAAAGCTTTACTATGTAGTTACTCTCCACTTCAGCAAGTAAGTTCCTCTCTGCTCTCACATGCTCAACCTTTGAAAATAATGGGTTATGGAGTCAAACGATGATTAAATCATAGACAAGACCATCAAATAGCATTAGGTAAGGGAAGCGTTACCTGGCCTCTCCGAAGCATCTCCGCCTTCTTGAGCTTTTTCATTGCATAAACTTGACCTGTCGTCTTCTCTCTACATACTCTAACCTAAACAAACAATAACAGATAATTCTAACAACCATAAGATGGTATCCCGTCAGAGATGAACACAGGAAGACATACCTCCCCAAAAGCGCCTTTCCCAATCATAGTAAGCAAATCAAAATCAGCAACGCCTAGCTTATGGCGTTGGAGGCGCATATACTCTGTCTCCTTCTTCTCCAGAAATTTGAGAAGATTATTTTGATCTTCTTCAGACACATCAGCATCTGCCAGCTTCTGCTCTAGCATGCTTCGCCTGTTGTATATGAAGAAGCACAAAAAATCGCTAAATTTACTCAAGTTGGTTGCAAATATCAACATTTTGGTTGAGAAAAAAAGATATACCTATCTTTCCTCTCTTGCAGAATCTTCATTTGCTCTTTGTAATGATTCTCAATGTACTGTTTAGCTGCAGCAACTTTCTGTTTGGTAGTGTTTGAGACAGCTTCTTCATCAGTTTCGAGGTTAGGCTCACCGGCAGAGCCATTACTTCCACCACCACCTGAACCACCCTTATATCTCGATCCTCCATGCATTTGCCGCTTCTGAAACCAACCCTTAGCAGAATCCATTAATCTTTTAACACCCACATAAATCAAACAACTCAAATTTCACTGATGGATAATTCATCATCTCCAAGGTTGCACGTCTCAACGAATCGTTCTGCATGGCAAATAAGAATTTCAAAATCAAAACACAAAACTGTAATCCAGAAACAACAAAAACTTGCAATTATGGAATCATCTGAGAAACTGAAATCGGAAAGGGTGTGATCAAAAGCACATTACGAGATAACATATGAATCTAACCTTAACGTGGAAAGATAAAAAACAAAGGAAGCTCAAATCAGGAAGGAAAAGAAGACGCAGGGAGATTGGAAAGAGAAAGAGAATGAATAGAAGAATCGAATAAGCGTGAAAATCTCTGGAGCTCAGCACTTATTTCGCATGAATTTTATGGTAGATCACGATTCAAAAGCATGTATATACATATATGTAGATTGTTACACATACAGATGTTGTTGATGAAGAAAGGATCAATGTCTGATTCGTTCATTCTCTGCGTGAATTTCTCTAATGCGTTCATGCAGACTTTTTCTCCTTCTTTCGTATTTTTAACAGTTTATATATATTTATGGACGTACCAAAACAAAAAGTTATCTAACATACAAGTTAAGATATACCTAATAGAACATCACTTCTCTTGATCTTTAAGTAACATCTGCATCTTCTCTTCTTTCCTCTGTTACCTTATGCGACTCTCTCGTGATGAATTAAACCCCCGAAACAGACAAATCCTCTAAACTAAGTCAAAAGGTTCACAGCTGAATCAGGACCAACAGCAGTATCATAACGTCTTTGAATTTTGTGTATGCAATACATTTATTAAATGGTAATGGGTGATGCATGACACAATGAATGCTTTGAGACTTTTCACTCTGGTATTGAGACAGAGATGGTCTCATACTGAATCAGTTGTCTACTCTTTTAAAGCTGTGTCTCTCATTTATGAACATTGGACTGTAAGGTAAGCTTATCAAGCAGAAACAACATCCTCTTTGGCATTCACAATCACCAACAACCTCACAAAGTCTAATAAAATCATATGAAAATCTCACTATTCCCGTCTGCTATGATTCCGATGATCTGATCACTGGGAAAGGAGGCAATCTCAGCACAGCTTCTTCTGTCTCCATCGGATCCGATCTCACAATCTAAAAAGAAGAAAAGTTACAAACTGCATTAAGATCTATTTCAAGACAACATGTATTGAGAAAACAAACCTAAGAAACCATTGGACTCCAGAATCAGTCTACTGTTAGACGAATGGTACAACTAGATTTTAGCTGGAAACTGTTGAAATGAAAGTTGCTAGTGGCTTCTATATGGAGTGAGCTTTACCAAGCTGCTTTAAAATCATTTTCTTAAGAACTCGAAAGAAAATGGGCACTTCTATTTGTGAAAGCAAATCAAATTTGCCTTTAAATTGAAGTTTTAAATCTAAAGCTTTATAGATGAAGACAAAGTTCATAATCTGCTATATCAATGATAATCTCTTGTGTTCTTCTTTCCATTTACATATTCACGTACTTCAGTGAGTCAATTAACATCTATATTCCCGACTAAACATAGAATGATACATCACATCATAAAATCGAAAAATTTGACACCACATTTTGAACCAACAAACCTTCTTAGTACTTCAAGTCAGTTCAAGAGTCAGAATCCAAAATTGAATTTTGAAAGCAGTGACCTTTAGCTCAAATAGCATCGGTAAGGACAACAAAACACAATATAGAAAGCAAAGAGAAAGAGATCCTTACCGGGTCCTGAAGAACAGGCTTAGTGTCATCTACTGCAGGTCTAAAAGGAGGTTTTTGAGATTTAACAGTTTCTGCTTCGAAACTCGAGCTGCTCGATCTCGCCGGAGTCTCTGTAGATTTCCCCATCGTTCTTCTGAATTTCTCGCCGGAGTCTCCGTAGAGTGAGTGGCGATTTTATCCACACGTGGAATAATTGGATTTTTATTAGTAGGCTCTTATTGGGCTAAAAGGCTTTTTATTCAAAGCCCATTTTGGTTTAACTCGAAATCTCCAATTGACGAGAGTCGCCGAATACTCTTCAAAGTAAAACCCTAATCAAGCTTCTCGTCTCATAGAATAAAAATCAGTTCTTTGTGGTACGATTTTGGTTTGTTCATCTTATTCTCAGCTTTTTTACTTCGTTATCTTTAGCTTCAGCTCTAGTGTTAATCATCTCCACAGTGATTAATCAAATTCGAACCAAAGATGTATCTTCAGTGCTATATCAACGAGAAGGGTGAGAAGGTTTACACTACTAAGGTACCTTCACTTTCGCTGAAGTCTGTTTCTTTTGTATGCTTGATTCTTGTTTATCTATAAATTCGAAATGAAAAATCTCTGTTTTGTTAGGAATTGTAATAACTGATGATATTTTCTATGGAAAGTTACAAACTTTGTGATTTTATATACCTCTCGATAGTTCCAAGTGTTTTAAATTTCGTAGATACAAACATTAAGCTCTGTTTTGTCTGCATAATCTTAAGATTTGCTGTTTAATTTATCTTAGCCTACGTAGATGGAAGTTGTTTTTAGCATATCTAAGTGTGGTTTTGCTTGTTTGTATCTTAATTTTAGCAGATTGAAGTTTTTTTTTTAAGAACACATCGAGTTTGGTTTTGATATCTTATTACTTGTTGATTAGGTATATGTTTATGGAAGCTCAGAACCGAAATTGATTTCTCTGCTTACTATTTCCATTTACAAACTATTGTTGTTGTGTGCTTGAACTTCAATCAAACTCATTGTGTTACAGAAGGAATCACCACTTGGGCTAGCCACTGAATCTGCTCATCCAGGTGAGTCCTTGTTGTGCTTTTATTAGGAGTTTGATTTGATTCATCAGAAAAAGAAACAACCTTTAATCTGTGTGTGCTATTTGCAGCAAGATTTTCCCCTGACGACAAATATTCAAAGCAAAGAGTCATGTTGAAGAAGAGATTTGGTCTCTTGCCGACCCAGAAGCCACCTGTTACGTACTGATGAAAGAAGCAAAACCACTTGCTTGTTTCGGTTTATTATGTTCTTTCTATTGCTATAGTGTGTTTTAGTGAAATGTAGACTTTGAACTTTGTAATAGTGAGTTTTTTTATTTTTCCAACTACATAACAAAGCTTAAAACTAAACCAAAAACAGAGTAGACTAGGCCTTCATCACTCCGACAGACACTCGCTCCAAACGGGTTAAAGTATCAGCTTTGTGATTTAAGGCTATGGGAATTACTGTCAAGTAACACAGGTTAAAAGATGATCTGAGCCGCTGAAACTCCTCTTGGTATGGCAAGAAGGCTGGCTATGTCTTCGGACGCTCCAGAATTCCGACCACCATCTTGCAATATGTGGAAATCTTGACTTGGTTGATATCTCTTTCCCGCAATGATCGTAGTGCCCAGAGTACTGCTTCCACCTCTGCATGTAGTGAGTTTTCCGCATGTAGTGAGTTTAAGAGAAAAAATACCTACCTTGTGTTCCTTAAACTTTGAGAGATCGATTTGCAATTTGTAGTGGGCCTATTTAAATCAAAACTATTTAAGGCCCATGAAAAAAACAAATTCCCTAAAACTATATAATGCGATGGTTCTGGCCCATTTTTAAGGCCCATAAAGATTTGTCCTTTAGTTTGATTGCAGAAATAAAATTCATTTCCTTTTTTGTTCTGCGATTGAATAAAAATGAAGAGAAACGTCGGCGAGAGGAAGATGATGAAGAAGTGGGCCGTAGTAATCATGCTGCAATCAAAGATGGAGCTATATCCGAGGATCATTATCTTCCTCTCGGTGAGATTCTAATGTTTCGATTTTGTTATTCGAAGAATTGTATCTATCTCTCTCTAATTCCGGATCAATTGTTGCTCTGTTCGTATCAGAGAATGATCTCACCTTTAGCGACACTTCGGATGATGCGAGCTCAGTTTCCTCGTATCGACCAGGTTCGATTGAATTCGATTCGATTTTGACCAAATTGTTATTGAATCGCATTCACTTGAAATTGAACGCTTTTCATATTTTGAAGCCCTGTGAAGATAGTTAAGCAACCTAAAAAAGTATCTCCTTCGTATTGTATTTCCATGGTTTGTATTTTGGCAAGATGGTGTCTACTTACAAAGCTGTTTCTTTTGCCTCTCTAACTCTGTTTTAGGCTTCAGTCCCACCATTCATATTGCAGTCTCAACTGTACAGTAGCGTCAGTGATAGAACCCAGGTCGATAGAGAATTTAGAGGTATGGTTTCTACTCTTTATTATCCAACCACCATAGTTTCTCCTTCACAAGAAGTTATGTCAAACTGGTTTATGTTTCTATATTCTCATGCAAATAGTGTATACATTGTTGCTCTTGATATCTCTTCCTGCCGACAAACTTCTCATATTTTATAATATCTATTGGATTTATAAATGTTCTCTGGATTGTTCAACTTAAATTTGGTGATGCAGTGTTTACTAAGGGAGAAAGTTGTTCGTATTTTCAAACTAAACACTGGACAAGATGATCACGCGATAATTTTTTTGGATGACTACCTTAACCAGGTTGGTATTTTGCTGCATTTCAAAAAATGGTATTCCAGATAGATGTTGTTGTAGAGAATATGGTCTTTCTATTTTTTCGCTAATCAATATACGGTGAAAAACATTGAACAGGGATTATCCTTTATCATTCTTTTGTAATCCATTCGTTAGGTAGATCGAATAGTGAAGAGGATGGAAGAGAAAAAACAGAGGGATATTGAAATTTTCAAGTGGTTCAAAATGCATGTCCTTGAAACAAAACTTGAACCCAGTATTGGATATAATGAGTTAGTAAGTCATTTAATCATTTTACCCTTTACTAATCAATTCACGTCTAGGTGAGTTTATTATTTTGACAAGCTATCAATACTTCACTGCAGTTTTCGCTTTTGTCATTGGGTGGAAAGGTGAAGGATGCACACATCACTCTCTTAATTAACTAAGGTCTTCTCGTAAGTAAAGAGTTACAGTCCTACTTATCTGCTCCTCGATGTATTTATTTCCCTCTTTTAACTACAAAAGATCCTATTTATTTCAGACACGCCAACTTATCAATCCAGACATGTACTGGTTTGCTATTCCGGGTATTGGTAAACTGTGGAAGGGTCTATTGCAGGTACGACTGAAAATAATATGATCAATTTCATCCCCCAGGTGATTGCTTCAGCAGCTTATCTTACTCTGAAACAAACAATCAGGGAAGGAACGAACTCCTTTCACTGCTAAAGCGAAAACAACATAAAGAGATGTTCTTGGCTGAGCTTGAGAAGAAACGGCTCCGGTTCTCTCCTCTAGGTATAAGATTTCACATACGTGATCTCATTGGCTCTGGTCACCTGAAAACTGTTCAGACAACATCTGGGCTGATCGTACGAATTTCAAGGGACTAAGATGCTGGTACTCAGCAAGCAGGCAAACTTATGATCAGGTGACCTTTTACATGACGTATACACATCTAGGAAATTATTGTTTAAGGGATAGGATTTATATGTCACTACAGACTGGAGCTAAAGCCAAAGATAAAAAAAATCGGACAGAATAGCCTGAGTTTGCCTATAGACAAAAGAAGTACTACTGATCATGTCCTAATGCATTCTATTGAGAATGGGTACTACAAATTACGTGAAGCGAGCATCTCTGCTTTCATTCTAGTAATGAACTCCTCAGCTCTTTTGTCGATTCCCTTCTCTGGATCTCTGGAAACAGTTCTTCCTCCGGCTTCCACTGCTTTGCTGGAATCCAATTCCTTACAATGATAGGTTCTCTGAAGAGCTTATCGACGTATAAACAGCTTAGCGTTTCTTTTTGAACAAGCAACTTCTTTTGAGATGGATGAGAAAACCACGGGATTGAATGGAAGAATATTTGTCCGAAATTGCTGCACTGTACTTGGTTTGGTATTTGGTTTTGGATCTCCGGAATACCAGGGAAGCTGGTGGTGCAGCTTTTCCAAGCCTAATTCTTAAGCAAGACATGACTTGAGATGGTTGAGAGAAAGAGAGATAAGGGAGAAGCTAAAATGAAGAAGTAATTGGTTAAAGGCAAGGGAGGTAAGCAGAGGAATTATGTAGAAGTTTGTGTTCAGATTAGTTCGGACTGCAAGCAAGACAAATGGAGCATAGAATATTCAACTTCTTGTTTAATCTCTACGCTGCTTCCTCAGCCTTTGTTTGGGCCATTTGGCCATCTTGCGCAGAAACCATATCCAGTTAGAGGTTCGGTTTGTCAGAATCAAACTTGGGCATAACACAACAAAGAGCTTAAATTCAAGCTAAAGAGGATAACATATGTAACTAACTAGATTGTTAGTCACAAGCCATGTTAGCAACGGCGAACTTTTCGGCTTGTCGGCGAGCAGCCGGCTCCGAAACCATAGCTTGAATAAGCATTGTCTTCACTTCCCAAGGAGCATAAGAGAAACTCTTTCTCGCATAAGAGTTTACCAGAGCTGCAATCCCCTGCTTCAGCAACGCGCCGTACGCGTTCCCTTCCTCGTCATTCCTAGCCGTTGATTCAAGCAGCGTCAGTTCAGGTCTCCACCGTTCTCTTGCCACCATCACTCCGAACATTTTCTCCACCGTTGATCTCTCCGGAACCATCCTTGGCCATGCTTCCCTTTGGCTGCTCCAATATTTGAAACACCACTCATCAGTCAGATCTCTTACTCACTTAAAGAAATAAGAACTCTCTAACTCCTATCAATTTGGTTGATTTTACTGTGGCGTGCATCGTCCTCTGTGTCTGGTGTAGACGAATCCAGACCTCGTCGCCAATGAATTGCTGGCAAAGAAGCTAAGGAGGAAGAAGGTGACCAGAAAGAGTGGAGTCGGAGAACAATTTGAGTCCATGGTAATCCTAGAACAGCATTAATTCTTCGACTTCGTTAAGTCACTCGTTGCTTCAGTTATTGATCTCCTATTTAGTTACTATACATCTCGGAAAAAGAGACAGATTTTTCTTAGACGTTTATGCCCCTAAAATTCAAATTAACGAGACGTGAATACAAAATTGTGTTGGGGATAAAAACGTCAATTTGGGAAACGCACATGAGTTTTGTCTGAATACATATGTAAATAGTGTCTTAGTCACGTGACTGTGCATTCTCCGGACCACACTACATCAGTTTTTAATTGGGCCTTTTCTTTTCATTTCCAGCCCAAATCATTCGACTTTAAACCCTACCTAACCCCTCTCTGATTAATGGGCTTGAGAAAATAACTTGGGCCCAAGGAAAATAATAACTTGGTTGCTGCTGAGCTTTAAACCCTACCTAACCCCTCTGTCTGCTCAACGCTCTTTCCAGAATTTTCAGGTTCTTCTTCTTCTCGCCATTTTCCATATCTCTCCGTTTTGTATCAAGTAGAGCTACAGATTCGCTACTCCAATTCTGTGATCTAAGTTTCTGTTTTTATTGAGCTAATTTGCAGATTATCTTTGTTTCTTTGTCTTCGATCGAAGTATTTTTGGTGATATCTTTTTAAAATCCATTTCAATTCTACAGCTCTGTCTTCGATTTTGATTTTGGTCTCACATTTTTTGCTGTTGGTTCCTGCAGAAGATGAATTTTAAGAATGTCAAAGTTCCCAAGGGTCCGGGTATTGGTGTTATATCTGCGGTGCTTATTGGTGGGCTAGGTCTTTATGGAGCCACACACACTCTCTACAATGTCGATGGAGGTCATCGAGCCATTGTCTTCAATCGACTTGTTGGTATCAAAGACAAGGTTAGGCGCTGCAAAAGCCAAAAAAAATGGTTTCTTTTGAATCTGTAAATGAATATCCGCCTTAGCATTAGGTTTGAATTGTGAAGTCCTGAAATTCCACTGCTCTCTATTGATTCTGCATCATAACAGTCTTGATGCACTAGTGAATGAATATATGTTTAATTATGTAGGTTTATCCTGAGGGTACTCACCTTATGATTCCTTGGTTCGAAAGGCCAATCATTTATGATGTTCGTGCAAAACCTTATCTAGTTGAGAGTACATCCGGAAGCCGTGATCTCCAGATGGTACTCCGCTTCATTCCGCCTCCTTTCTAATAGTAATGAGTTTTATCAGGTCATGTGGTTTTGGTCTGTGAACTAACTTATGAGCTTATGTTGTGTGGAATTTATACATTAGGTTAAGATTGGACTTCGGGTACTCACCCGACCCAGGGCTGACCAATTACCAGAGATATACCGACACCTTGGTGAGAATTACCGAGAGAGAGTTTTGCCTTCTATCATCCACGAAACCTTGAAAGCTGTGGTTGCTCAGTACAACGCGAGCCAGCTTATTACACAGAGAGAGGTTAGCTTACTGGCTGTAAATATCTGTTATGAATTCCTTTTTTCAACCGTGAAGTTATCTTCTTGGACTTCTGATTGATCAGTTTTCTGTTATTTCCTTAAGGCAGTGAGTAGGGAAATCAGGAAAATCCTAACTCTACGGGCTGCTAACTTCAACATTGCACTGGATGATGTGTCCATCACAGGCTTGACATTTGGAAAGGAGTTCACGGCAGCCATTGAAGCAAAGCAGGTGTCAGCTCAAGAGGCTGAGAGGGCCAAGTTCATTGTCGAAAAAGCTGAACAGGACAAGAGAAGTGCTGTTATCCGCGCTGAGGTAAGGAAAACGTTCTCTTTTCAGTCTCATATATAAACCCGAGATTGTTATATCTTGCTAAGTGATGTTTCTCCGTGGGTTTGTGTAGGGAGAAGCAAAGAGTGCACAGCTCATAGGTCAAGCAATTGCAAACAATCAAGCCTTCTTAACTCTCAGGAAAATTGAAGCAGCTAGAGAGATCGCACAGACTATCTCAAAGGCGGCAAATAAGGTCTACTTGAGCTCAGATGATCTGCTACTTAACTTACAGGCTATGGACCTTGATTTGAAGGCACAGAAATAAGTAGGGAATGATTAAGCCAGACCAGAGCTCTCTCTTCATTGTTGTCTTTTCAGTTACCGGAATTCTTTGACCAAAAGCTGTGAATTCAGACTATGGATTCTTCAAAGTAACTATCCTTGTGCATTTCAGACTGTTGTGTGTTTGCAATCTTTCTCTTGAGAGAAAGAAATTTGTTGCGAATTACAATTTAAAATGGGCCTGGAAATAAAATTGGGCTTTTGACCTAAGTATGGTGAATTCAAAGAGACACACATATGGGTTAAGATGTGTATGGTCGGAGACTGGGATCCAACTGATTTCACCACCACGAGCCTCCTCTTCACGTGGCACGCTGTTTTCTTTCAGAAGCTATGCTTTAATGGCCTTTCATGGAATTAGAGAAGTGGAAAATTACTTTGTGCCTTTTCTACAGCGATTCAAAAGCCGAGGAGAATGGGAGAAAATTCATGCCTCCATCATCGTACATGGATTGTCGCAAAGCAGCTTTATGGTCACCAAAATGGTGGATTTGTGCGATAAAATTGGAGATATGGAGTATGCTACTCGTCTTTTTAAGCAAGTATTGAATCCTAATGTCTTCTTATACAATTCCATCATTCGAGCTTATACCCATAATTCTTTGTATCTCGATGTGATCCGAATTTATAGGCTACTGCTTAGGAAGAGCATTGAATTTCCAGATCGTTTCACTTTTCCGTTTATGTTTAAATCTTGTGCTAGTCTTGGATCATGTTATTTAGGGAAGCAAGTTCATGGGCATCTCTGCAAGTTTGGACCTAAGTTTCATGTTGTGACTGAGAATGCGCTGATTGATATGTATATGAAGTTTGATGATCTAGCAGATGCACGGAATGTGTTTGATGAAATGTCTGATCGAGATGTTATCTCATGGAATAGTTTAGTTTCTGGATATGCACGTCTTGGGCATATGAAGAAAGCGAAAGCCTTGTTTCAATTGATGCCTGATAGGACAATTGTATCTTGGACTGCGATGATCTCTGGATATACAGGAATTAAGTGTTATGCAGAAGCTATGGAATTCTTTCGTGAAATGCAGTTAGCTGGTTTTGAGCCTGATGAGATCAGTCTCATTTCTGTTTTACCGTCATGTGCGCACCTCGGATCTTTAGAGCTTGGGAAATGGATCCATATGTATGCCAAGAGAAGAAACTTTTTGAGACAAACTGGTGTTTGCAATGCTCTAATTGAAATGTACTCAAAATGTGGTATGATTGGTCAAGCTATACAATTGTTTGACCAGATGAATAAGAAAGATGTTATATCATGGAGTACAATGATCTCAGGGTATGCACAACACGGGAACGCTCAGAGAGCTATTGAAACATTCAATGAAATGCAAAGAGCGAAGGTGAAACCTAACGGGATAACATTTCTTGGCCTTTTATCAGCTTGTTCACATGTTGGTCTTTGGCAAGAAGGATTGCAGTATTTTGATATGATGAGACAAGATTATCAAATAGAACCCAAGATTGAACACTATGGTTGTTTGGTTGATGTTTTGGCAAGAGCAGGGAAACTGGATCGAGCTGTTGAAATAACAAAAGGAATGCCAATGAAACCCGACTCCAAGATTTGGGGATCTTTGTTGAGCTCTTGCAGGACACGAGGCAATCTTGATGTTGCATTGGTTGCAATGGATCATCTTGCTGAGTTAGAGCCAGAAGACATGGGAAATTATGTCTTGCTTTGCAATATTTATGCGGATTTAGGGAAATGGAAAGATGTTTCGAGAATGAGGAAGCTTATAAGGACTGGAACAATGAAGAAGACACCAGGTTGTAGTTTGATAGAAGTGAACAATGTTGTTCAGGAATTTGTGGCAGGGGACAATAGTAAACCTTTTTGGACTCAGATCTCTTCAATGTTACAGTTGTTTACTTTACATCAGGATCTTGATGTGGTTATAACCGAAAGTACTCTTGCGCATACAGGTATGGTCTAAAAGCGTTTTGGATTATAGAGAAAGCAACAAATTTATTGGGAGTGTTCAATGATACAAATCGATCAAAAAGGTCACAACAGTATTTAGACACAATCTCTGTGATCAACAACAAGATTTGATTCTGTTCTACATTGTTTACCCTGGAACGTGCTGATTATTCACCCAAGAAGCTTCTTCACTCCTGTCTTCTGCTCTGAAGTTAATCTTGTAGGGAACTTGATGTTGAACTTGATCCTCAAGTTTCCTTTTTTAGTTTGGTCTTTTTGCAGCGGCATACCTTCCTTTGGAACCACTTCTTCGTAGTCGGGGTTGATAACGTTGGTGATTGGGATTGTCAGTCTACGACCATCAAGTGTGGTCAAGTTCACAGTGTAGCCAGTCAATGCTTCAACAAATGAGATCTTCTGTTTAACTATGAGGTCGTTACCCTCTCGAGTGAAAACAGGGTGAGGTTTCTCATCGATTATGAAGACTAAATCCGCTGGAGTGATACCAGGTTGCTCATTTCCTTTCTCAGGGAATGTGATCTTTGTGCCTTTCTTCCACCCAGGTTTCACATCAATGGTGAGAATCTCTTCCACCTTCATCGTCTTGCTGCAAAAGAACACATGGGCTTCTCAACAAGGTCACTAACCATAACCAAGGTTCTGGTTTCACTACGATCTACGGAACAAACAATCAAGCTACACAGCCTAAAAGGGTTCTACTTGGTACTGAGGAACTGAATGAATCATGATGACTCACCCGCTCACATCAGCGATATCCCTGGAGATTCTCATCTTCTTGGTGGTTCCTTTGTAAAGATCTTCAAGGCTACAAGGTAACTTGCTTTCGATAGGAGCGGCCTTTCTAGCTCCACCTCCACCGTGGTGCATTGAGCCACCACCACCTCCTCCTTCCCCGAAAGAGGCAAATATATCATCACCAAACACATTGCTAGAGAATCTTGTACCTCTTCCGCCACCACCACCAAGTGGATTAGAGAACCCAAAGAACTCAGCGAATATGTCATCAGCACTTCTTGGGTTGAACCGGAATGACGTTGGACCGTCACCAGTGGAAAAGTAAGTGGCTCCACCAGCACCCGGAGGTGGCACATTTCCTTTCAAACCTTCCTCACCATATTGATCATATACAGCCTTCTTCTGAGGATCACTCAGAACCTGTCAAGAAACCAAGTAAACCAAACCCAACGAGGTAAGGGCTCCTAACAACTAATCCACAATTCTGAAGACACATATGAAACTTTCACGGCTAAGGATCAATCTCAGTTATAAAGAAGATACCTCGTAAGCTTCAGAGATGTGTTTGAACTTAGCCTCAGCGTCTTTCTTGTTGTTAGGATTCTTATCAGGATGCCATTTCATGGCGAGTTTTCTGTAAGCTTTCTTAAGATCATCGTCACTGGCGTTGCGATCAACTTCGAGGACTTTGTAGTAATCAACTCCCATTCGACCTTCGTCTCCTTCGTCTTCTCTCTTTCGTTTCTTCACTTTGCCTGATTGGGATAACAAGATTGCTTCTCTTTCTTCTGCGTCTTCGTCGAAACAAGTCTCTGTTTGTACTCAATATTTGTTTTTAGACTGTGGAGAATTCTGTAGAATGTTCGAGAAAATACGTTTGCTTCGGTTTGTTTCGGTGACTGGCAGTGACCCACGTTTCCGTCACAGACGCAATGCAACTTCTTCTTCCTTTTTTGCTTTTTTTTGGTGGAATACAAATATTTTTGTCATTTATCGATCTTTGAATTTCGACGATGGTAATGTATAGGTATTGGCGGGAGTCCGATTGGTTATTGGTTCGGTTGTTTTAGATTTTAGATTTTTTGTTTTTTATATCAAAGTTTAATGTTCGGTTGCTGATGACAGGTGGTACCGCGTAATAGTCACTTTACAAATCATCAAGCCACCAAATAATTGAACTTTACCTGATTTTTTTTTCCAACAGCCAACAAAAAATATTATAAATCACAAAAAAGTTACAACTAATATAGACAAGTTAACCTACGTTGCTAAAGAATTCGCTCTGTGAAAAGAGTTTTTGGGATAATTGTTAAGAAAAAAGAACTCTATCTTATTTATAAGTTTTTTTTCTTTTTTGGTCAACATTAGGTCACAAATGACTGGCCCATTAGCCAAGTTCTTGTAAATGCAAGCGAGGGGACTCAACCACATGATGTGTAAATGCACATGCCTCTTGTAAACTTACCACCTGCCATTAGGCTAAATGTTAGGTTAATTGAAAAAGAAAAATTTATCTAAGGCTATTATTAAAATTTGGTTTGATGCTATAAACTGTTTGGCCCAATGGGCTTGAGCTCTAAAGCCCACGACAAAATCGGGAAATATTACCGTCAAGAAAATGTAATGGTGAAGAGAAAAACCAACAAAATGGAGAGTGAGTAGCTTTCAAAGTTGCTTGCTTGGTCCCAACAAGAGTTGTAAGCAAAGACAAAAGTTTGCTCACCACAAGCATAATAGATTTTTCATTCTTCTTTTTACCAACATTTCATTATAAATTTGTAATGTAATTATTTATAGAGAGAAATAATAATGAAGTCACTCCAATTTCCTAATAATTTTGGCTAATAACAACACCTACATTTCCTCATAATTAATTGATAACCAAATATAATCAATTTATATCATTTTTACCTTTGTTTTTGCCATGAGAATCGTTGAACTTGAAGTACATATAAAGATGATTATTGCCATCATGATAATAATAATAATGAAAGATGATGATGATGATATATGTTACTTGTCTCTATCAAGTCGCATGTGGGTATGGCCCTTTACTTGCACTTATTGTTAATTCTCTTTTTGTATATCAATTTAGGCTTTCTTCCTTTGCTTGTCGCTGGCGACCGCAACCAATAACCACAACTAAAACATGTTCATTGCGTGGTTGTTGGTTCAGCGATCGGTTACAGCGACTATCAAACAAACAAAAAATTATTTTTTTGGTCGTGGTCGCAGTCACCAGCAACCAGCAAACAAACAAAGTCTTAATAATCTATATATATAATAGGAAGAGAAGCGTACGCATCGTTCAACGTTACAAGTTTGTATTATTTGGATTCCAACTTTACTCTAAGCTTAGATAAGGGATCCAAAACTTCACCAACCATCCTGTCGGGCTCATCTTACATAACTCCAAGTCTCCAACACTCATAAAACCGTACCTCATAACAAATAATTGTTTCTTTTTAGGGCTTTATAATTGAAAGAGTTCTTTTTAGGTAAAAACTTCATCAACCATAGAAAGAATCGTAAGAACTCGTCTTAATTAGTATTCAATTCAGATATGTTTGTGTATGCAATAGATTCATACATATTCTGACTCTTGAGAACCCAAATAAGCTCGTGCTCGTGCATGTCAATATACATTTGAAACTAGACAATTATGTCCTTTTCATTAGAGCATTTTCTTCGTAATCACGAGTCTAAGAGCATTTTCATCAATAGCATGCTTCTTTGAAGTTCTAAAGTAATAAGATATTAATATTTTTATAAAAGTGTATTTTTTGTTTAAATTATATTTATGAAAAAGAAATGGTTCAATAATAGAGAAACACGTATAACTTTGTTTAGAATTTCAGTTTTTTTAGTTCTTTTTTTAAGAATCTCTTAACCCTCTATCTTCTATTTTTATTTTTTTAATGTTAAGATACTTAAAGAGTATCTCCGGTTGAATGAAGATAGTCTAATAATGTTAACTACTTATTCCTAACAATGTCTAATCCAAAATTTTAGTTTATATATATATATATATATATATATATATCACATACAATTTTACTTATTGCGATTTAACTTCATTAATTTTACTTTTATGTATATATAAAAACGATCTGGTGGATGAATAAAGTTGTGACAGATGAAAAAAACAAAATAGTGAAAACAGTAAAGAGACAAATGTGACATATAGATATTCATCTTTAAAGTTGTGGCTCTCATTGAATATAACCAAATTTGTTTTTGTTACCAATTATAAGCTCCACTATATAGGTTGCAAGTCATATATAATGTGCATTCATGTACACATATCTAATTATATAGTATGGAATATTCGATTTATTCTTATATATTCATAATAATAATAATAATAACTTCTTCTTTCATATATATTACACACAATCATTCAGATTGTATTCTTAGAGTTGATTTTTATTAACTGCGAGTACAACTACACACACGTCGATTAAGCTTCCTAAAATGTGTTTTATCCTATATTACATGAATAATTTATTCGTCTAAAATCAGTTACAAGTAAGCTTACTTACAAACAATCCGTATTATTAAGGTATAGCATTAAACAAAACGAATGTTTGAGAAATGGTTAAAATAAATGGGTCTGATCGTACCAATATTAATGCACCGGATCCTATCAAAATTCCGCAGTTAAGCGTGTTTGGGCGAGAATAGTATTAGGATGGGTGACCTCCCGGGAAGTCTTCGTGTTGCACCCCTCTTTTAAAAAGAATATCGAACACAGGTAGCTCAGTAGTGTAAAAGCGAGATTTAAAAGCCAGTAGGTTAGTTGACAAAAAAAATAGTTAAAATAAATGTTTTTGAGTTATTTATAAACGTTTAACTGTTGGTGGCGAACCCGGATTGCCTCCCTTTTTTTTAATTTTTTTTTTCTTTTTTTTTGTTAGGAGACCCTTAAGGGGTTCTCCATTACAGATGCTCTAAATGTATATAGATTTTCCTTGGCTAACAAATAAACATAGCTCTCTCTATAAGTAGAGAATAAAGCATAGAAATATATTAGTGTCAAACAAGGCTTTGGCAATTGTCAGAACTCAAAGTCTTTCGGTGAGAACAAACATGTCTCTCTCTCTCTTTTAAATCTTACCCTATCTTTATACACCAATATCATCATTGGAAACTAATCAACTTTGTTCTACAACACAAGATTGCTCGATGTTAGTTCTATCTCCGTCGACACGAGATGGTTGCGATGGAGGTTCAAATCAGTTTCTTGATACGACGTGTGGATTCACTATCAACACGGACGAGGAAGATGACTTCCCCAAGTTCCCTGACCATGGAGATCTCCTCGATATCATCGACTTCGATGATCTATTCGACGTCGCTGGAGATGTTCTTCCTGACTTGGAGATCTTATCCGATGATTTCTCAGATCATATGAACGCTTCTTCAACCATAACAACGACTTCTGCTGATAAGACTGATAGTCATGAAGGGGAGAGTAATAAAGGTATTTCGTGTAAAGGTGAAGAAGTTGTTAGCAAAAGAGATGATACTGCGGCGGAGACGGTGACTTCTGACGGTGATAGTGACCGGAAAAGAAAGTATTCCTCTTCTGCTTCTTCCAAGAACATTCGAGTAAATAACAATGAAGTGAAGCGAAAAGTCAAGGTAATTCATTGTTATTAATCTTGTATATATATGAATAATACTAAACCCTATCTACACTTGGTCAAATGGACCGATCTAAATGGATTAGTCCCTTAGAGCAACATTAACAAGAGTATCTTACAAGTTTTTTATGAATAAAAAAATGAAAAATATTAGATATGAGAAGAGAGAGAACAGAAGAGTCTCTTAATTAAGAAAATTTTAAATGATTTTCTAGTTATGTGTATACTTCTGATTGGTTCATTTCATATATTATATTAAAATATTAATATCTTATGAATAAGAAACTTAAAACAAGAGATCATAGATAATGATGGTCTTAAATCTTTTTAGCAAGAAGGTTTTTATAATAATTGAATTGATAAGACCGATACATAGTACAAAATTCATCCTGAACCCCTTTTAGTTTTACATTTGTAGTGGAGATGAATCGAATCTCTAATGCCAGCGTAAATCGAATGAGCTTTTAGAGTTTGTTTTACAAAAAATCTTATTTTGTTAATAAATAACAAAATTTGAAGAAAAGTATTGAATGATATTCTTAATATTACAAGGTAACTTTTTAGCAAGAAGATTTCTATAATAATTGAATTGATAAGACCGATACATAGTATAAAACTCATCCTGAACCCCTTTTAATTTTATATTTGTAATGGAGATGAATCAAATCTCTAATGCGAGCGTCAATACCTCGTATTTGAAGAAAAGTATTGAATGATATTCATGTTAGTAAAGATGGTAATGAATTGGGATGTGTATAAAGGTGGATTGGACACGAGAGCTTCATAGGAGGTTCGTGGAGGCAGTGGAAGAATTAGGAGTAGAGAAAGCAGTTCCATCTCGAATATTGGAGCTAATGGGAGTCCATTGTTTGACTCGTCACAACGTGGCTAGTCACCTCCAGAAATATAGGTCTCATCGAAAACATTTGCTAGCTCGTGAAGCCGAAGCTGCTGATTGGACACACAAACGACATATGTATGGAGTAGACAATCTTAATGGTTGGCTTGCACAAGCACCCACTCTTGGCTTTCCACCGGTGGCTGTGGCTCCACCACCGGTTAACCACCATCATCATTTTAGACCCTTACATGTGTGGGGACATCCCACGCTTGATCACTCCCTCATGCCTCCTCCTTCCACCACTATGCATAATCCACACTTTTGCCTCTCCGATTCTCCTTATTGCCATCCCGTAAGTTCCCACTTTATAATATACTCTTCCTTTTATATTCTACTCTCCAAACCTCTAATAATATCATAACGTAAGCTAAATATAATATTTTATCCCTATATGGTTTGTTTTAATTATAAAATCATCCACAATTAGAGTCTCTCATCAAAAAAGTAATAATAAAATATCAAAAATAAGATTTTATTAAGAGAGTCTCTCAAAAAAGGTAAGAGAGTCTCTCATTTAAAAGATTATGATGAGAGTTTCTAGGATTTAGAAAGGACAATGTAAAAAATATTATTTATTATTTTATTGTTATTTTATTGTTTGAGAGACTCTTATAAGACCACCTCGAATGAGGGGTTCTTAAATTTAAAATATTATAAAATAATTAAAATAATATTATTTTTAAGAAACTTAGGAGAGAGGGGTTCTTAAATAAGAGTTTTAAGAGATGGGTCCTTGCCACGTGTCAAATTTCTTGGACACTACATTTTTTTAATTTAAAATTTAAATAAAAAACAAATTAAAATAAAAAATAATTATATTTTAATTTTAAGAAACCTAACATGAGCATCTCCTTGTTGGAGATGCTCTAAGAGTCTTAGACCATCATTAACGCTAGTTTCTTAACAATTTCTTACTAATATAAAAACAATAAAATTTAGAAAACTATAAATAAGTAGGAGAGAAGAGGAGAAACGTTTCTTGTATAAGAAACTTTAGAGTGAGTTTTTTAACACTTGGCAAAATGTGATTGAATGTGATATTAACTAAAATTAAAAATTAAAATTATATTATTATTTTAAATATTAGAAACCCACCACCAATAATGTTGCTCTTATAAGATTGAGTCTCTCATTACAAATGCTCAAGTTTTAGTTGCATGGCTTCATATGATAACATTTTAAAGCTATATATATGTTTTTTCTTTCAGACTAACATCTTTATTTGGTGGTATTTGTAGATTCATAATGGGACGGGTCCGTATATGCCGACCCTAGCTACGGTAATGAACCAATATATTTGATATTGTTTTCGGAAATATATAAAATTCGATCAGGGACTCTAGTCAAATAAAATATGTATAAATAATCGCATTTTTGTTGCTAATTATGTATATAGAGGTTTAGAGCACCACCGGTAGCTGGAATAATCCCACGAGCTATGCAGCCGCATCACTCGTACAAATCCGATCATGGCTTCGGTGGTCCTCGTCCTCCACTAGATATACATCCCGTAAGAGCACCTCTAATGGAGGTTCTTAATTCTAGTTTCTTAACATTATTAAAATGAAAATAATATAAAAGTAAACAAAAGTAGGTGAGAGGAATAGAAATTGTACTTAAACAAGAGAATTTAGAACATGTCTCTTGCCAGATTTTCATTGGATATTTTTTTCTTTTTTTTGTCAACGGCAAATCATATTGGGCCACAACTGACCAGCCCAATAGCCAAATTTCTACATAATATAAGTGGGAGGACTCAGATCCCTGGTTGTGCAAATGAGCTGCTTTATGTGGATTTACCACCTGCCACTAAGCTAAAAACCATTTGCATTGGATAATTTATTTTAAAAAATTAAAATTTAAACAAAAATTAAATTATTACATAATGTATTATTAATTTATTATATAGAGACTACTTCCCGTTGGAGGTGGTCTAATAATCTAAACTATTGGATATATGAGTTTTGGATTTGTGTATATATGATTTTGTTATTAATGTTTGTGTATAAATGTGACAGTCAAAAGAGAGCGTGGATGCAGCCATAGGAGATGTATTGACTCGGCCATGGCTACCACTTCCGTTGGGATTAAAGCCACCGGCTGTTGACGGCGTTAGGACGGAGCTTCGACGTCACGGTGTCTCCGAGGATTCTCCGACCACCTCTTCTGCCTAAGAGCCAAGAAAATCCGACGACATTACTTTTAGTTTTTTTTTCCAAGGGTTGTTTTTGTTTTGATCCTTGTTGAGTGTTGAGAGCTTATCTTTAATTATCGTCTTAATTATGTAACTAATAATTATGGAGAGACCTTTTCATATGTAAGGTGCTAAGTACACTCTCTATATATAACGCAAATAAATCAACATATATTCTCTCTTATCATTTGATTAGTTATTAATAAATCTATAATTCTCTAGACAAATCTCGATTTGTAGTCCAATTTTCAAACAATATCAAGTGGAACAAACAGATGGTACAAAAGTGTTTCTGTGAGAAAACATCAATGTCTTCCTCAAATATGAAAAGGTCAATCCGACTAAAAAAGTTTGGTTATAAATTTGACGAGGTTATGAAACATAAGACCACTTCCAATTCCAATGGGAAAGAGTCTTTAGATATTAAATTAATAATACTTTTTGTAATAATTTAATTTTTGTTTAAATTTTAATTTTTTAAAATGAATTGTCCAGTTCGCAAGTGGCATTTAGTCTAGTGGCAGATGGTAAGTTCACAAGAGGCATGCGCACTTGCACATCATGGTATCGAATCCTGTTGCTTGCATTTACAAGAACTTGGCTAATGGGTCGGCCATTTGTGGCCCAATGTTGACAAAAAGAAAATGAATTGTCCAGTGAAAATTTGACATTCGGCAAGAGACAAATTCTAAAATCTCTTGTTTAAGGACCGTTTATCTCTCTCACCTATTTTTGTTTATTTTATTTTATTTTAATAATATTAAAAAACTAGAGTTAAGGACCTCGAGCTCTAAGACGATAATTTAGTGAGTTACCATATAAGAACATATACGTAATTTTGTTTGGGATAGATAGATAGAGAGAGAACAATGACATAAGATAATAATGAAGAGAGAGGGAGAGAGTACAACGTAAAATCCAAACATATATAACAACTTCTTCTTCTTCATTCACCATTTGTGTCCACTCACTCTTTCGTCTTCTTCCTATGTCAACGGTCCTTCTCTTCATTACTACCTTCTCTTTTTGCACTCACACACATATCTATAGCTTATAATATCATATGTAAGACACATTTTCTAGTCAACTTATTAACACTCATTTCTAACCAAGTTTGACTCAAATAAAATCATTTATATAAAAAGAAATGTGGACGTATAGATCGAAATACTCCAAACATAATTTAATATTTTTTATGCACGCTTCTATTCTTTGTTTTTCCATGGATCTTTTGATTTTGTTATTCTTCTCTTCCTATTTTTTATTTTATTTTGATGCTTTCTTTGTTAAGATCATCGATAATTGTCACTATTAAAAAAGACAAAGAATTTGAAGAAAATGTAAAAAATTACATAGGAACAAGAGAATTAGGGATTTGGATTTAAACATTTGGGAGTTTTCGTTTTCTAATTTATAATGTCACAACTAACATAATTTAACGTTGATTAACGTCTCTGTAACTGAGGTTATAGTTGACTTATCATATACTTAAAATGGTGTTGAATTTTTTTTGTCAACGCTATTCTCATAAACCTTAATCGGGAAACAACATCAAAGATCATTAACCAGACACTCGAGTAGATCTAGTTAGAGCATCTGCTTTATAAGTCAAAACTCTCGGGATAACCAATAAAGAACAAGACGAAAACAAGCAACAAAGCCTCCAAAACTCCTCCTGGTATGGTAATAATGTCGACCACTCCTCTGGATGCTGGATGATGAGCAAAACCATCTCACAATCCATCGAAATCTCCATTTCCTTGATTTGAAGCTCCAATAATACATCCATTGCCCAGATTACTGCCTTCACCTCTGCATGAAGGGTTGATAGACATTGGTGGCCTCTCGTCGTTCCCAGAAATATTCCGTCCACTGAATCTGGAAAGCAAACCCAACCAAAACCCATAAAATGGTCGGAATCTTTCGAGGACGCATCCACAAAGCATTTATAGCTTGTGAAACTGAGATTAGCTGTGGTAGGGAATATCGCCGCTGACTTGAAAGAATCAAGCTTGGACCAAATATGTCTTCGCAAAACCGTATTGACCTTGCAGGCCTCAAACCACTCCTTATATTCTGATACTGCACTGGCCAAAATTACTCTAAGATCCAAATCATCATTCGAAAAATAGAAAACATTTCGCGCTTTCCAAATTTACCAGATAATCCAAAGAAAAATTCCGGAGTCGATCTAAGTCGAAACTCTCCAACACAAATAATCTAGATTATAAAATGGTGTTTATTTTGCAATTTGGTATTTTATTTAGCTCTATTCCTAATTTATTTTAGCCTAAACCACAAAATTGATTATTATAATGACCATTTTTCAACAATTTTTAGAATTTAGAGACTTTTTTTTTGTTTCTTGGAATTATAACTTTTTTAAGATTTTTGTATTAGTTTTATAAAATAATTATATTTTTAATTGAAATTTTGTGGACTCACAGACAAAAATACTATTTGGAGTTGAAATTATCAAAAATACTATTTTAGGGCTACCACTACAAAAGTTTTTTTATTGGATATTCCTTATGAAATTTGTTGTAAAAAAGGTTTTAGAAGTGAGCAAAAAGATAATAATTAAGCAAACAAGGCCCATATGTTTAATGGGCTGAATAGACTGAAAAGTATAATGGGCTGAATCTAAAATAGAAATCTTGAAAAAGGGGTTATCTTCCTCTGTTATATACTTTCTCGACTTGCAGAAGTTTTTGATTCCTCTCTTCTTCTTTTCTTTGTTTCTTCTTCAATTGCACAACTATAAGCTACTCGATTCGGCCGAGTGTTCAATTTTCAAGCTCTTTCCCGAGTTTTTCATAGTGATCTGGTGCTAATTTGACGGAGATGGCTCCAACTCAGGATCCCAATAGTGTCGGAGGCGGTGCGAAGCACGATGAAGCTACCGTTAAGGTTCCTTCTAAGGATTCCAAGAAGAAGGACGAGAAAAAGGAGGAGGACCTGGTGGGTTTGGTTTCTTTTTCTTTTTTCTCCGTTTGATTTGGGTTTTTCTTTCTCGACATTGTGTTTCGCTGGAGTGCTAGTTGGAATTGTCTTCTACCTCGGTACATCAGAAAGGAATTTAGTTTTATATCTGTAGGATACGCAGTCAGTTTTAGTTCATGGAAATCGATCCAATCCAAGTAGAATCTCATAGATTTAGGGTTTTTCGTTTGTCAAAGTGAAAGTCATGTCATCATTCGACCAGCGAAATCACAAAGTTTTGGATTCGTGATATCATGTTAACTTGTGATGGGAGGAGGTTTTGTAGATAGTATATGGTATCAGTCACTACAGGACCTGACTGTACATTTGATGTGATTGTAGTCTGAAGAGGACTTGGAACTAAAGCAGAACCTTGAGCTCTATGTCGAGAGAGTTCAGGATCCTAATCCGGAATTACAGAAGGCTGCTCTTGAAAGCATGAGGTAAGCCTTGAATCAATTTAACCGAAATTTGACTTGATCAGTTGGGGTTTTCAGATTATTGTCATTGAAGCTTGTAGAACTTACAACGTGTTTTTGGGGCTCTTAGTGTACATGTTTTTAATTACTCTTTCTCTTAATCTAACCTTAGTTGTGTGTTTTTTTGGTTCTGTAGGCAGGAAATCCGAGCTTCAACAAGCTCCATGACTTCAGTTCCAAAACCACTAAAGTTTCTCCGTCCTCATTATGGAACTCTTAAAGCATTTCATGAAACAATGGCTGATTCTGATCTCAAGGTATGTCATTATATACTTTGACAACACCTTTTCCTGGGTATGGCTTACTGATTGCTTTTGCTATGTTTGCAGAAATACTTGTCAGATATTCTGTCTGTCTTGGCCCTGACAATGTCTGCAGAGGGCGAAAGGGTATGCTTCTAGCTACTGAAATGGGCCTTTAGTAAAACATGGTTTCCTACTTTTTTGTTGTATCTCTATATGCCCCTGGATTCCTTTTCAGTTCTGCTTATTACCTCCATGTTCAGTCTTAACACAACTGTTGTAGGGTTCTTAATAGAATTCTGTTGAGTTATTTTTTTTTCTATATTTCGAGGCATGTTTGAACTTCTACTCACTTTATTTTACCCTATCTTTCCAGGAAAGCTTAAGTTATAGGTTGATTGGAACAGAGGGCGACATTGGATCGTGGGGTCACGAATATGTCAGGAACTTAGCTGGAGAGATTGCGCAAGAGTATACAAAGCGTCAGGTTATAAATCAGTTTTCCATTTTTTTTTTGGCAATTTAGTTTTTCTTCCTAGGATTTCGCACATATTCCAAGGTTATTGAGAGTTATCTTTAGATTTATCCTTCTGATAGTTGGAGGAATGACTATGTGTCTTATTCAGTGAGAAAGGTCACTGAGATATGGTTGTTTAACTGTTTGTTGTCTCAGAGTGAGGATGCCAGCGTCGACAATTTAATGGAGCTTGTACAGCAAATTGTTGCTTTTCATATGAAGGTGAATTCTTGGCTATTGTTTTATTTTTTGTTCCTTGGCCCTTGTAGTGCTTGTGTAGATATTTCTTAATTAATATGTTTGGGACTTGCACCTTTTGTTTTTTCCTTCTTTCTTTCTTTCTTTCTTTCTGTGTAAAGGAATTCATTTTACTCCTTGCAGCACAATGCAGAAACCGAAGCTGTCGACCTTCTAATGGATGTTGAAGATCTTGATCTTTTACTTGAGCATGTAGACAAAACAAATTTCAAGAGGACATGCAACTACCTCACAAGTGCTGCAAGGTACTTTCAGCAATCAATCCTATATATTTTATTTTTCTTCACTCTTATTTGTGGTTTTAGAGCAGATTGTTTTATTGCCCTTCTTGTTTTAGATCAATCATGTAGAAGCAAGTGGTTAGCATTGCTTGATTATATCGCTCACAAAAGTCTCTTTGACACCTTATATATTTGAATTTTCAGGTATCTTCCTGGGCCAGATGACGTGTTGGTTCTAGATATCTCCTACATGATTTACATGAAGTTTGAAGAATATCCAAACGCTCTGCAGATTGCATTATTTCTTGATAACACGCAGGTAAGATTCTATAATTTCTATAGTATATAGTATCATTTTACTTTTTCTGTCCTGTGAAATAGCAGGAAGATAGAATTTCTATGGAAAGTGTTAATGTGCTCTATGATATATTTTCTGTATTGTAGTATGTTAAACAAGTATTTACCTCATGTGCTGATCTGCTAAGGAAGAAACAGTTCTGTTACATGATTGCTCGTCATGTAAGTTCTTAACTAACTCTACTTTACTACTTATAACATTTCCATCTCATTCCTTTTATTTTGTAAGTATGTTTTTGTTTTAAATATTTACCTCTATATGATTTGAGAGTTGGTTGCGCTTTTATTCGATTATAGTTTGTTTTCTGGCTGTTACATACTGGTTACAGATAAAAAACGAGAACCCTGTTTGTAGTTGTTATCGAGCATGGTAGCAAGGGAATTTTTTATTTCTTGATTAGCCATAATGTTTCTCTTGTTTTAGTACCAATGTGTATTGTTTGTCTGGAAGACCACATAGGCTGTTCCTATGCTCTTGTAAGGCAGACAGCAATCAATTGCCGCATCACTGCTTGCCATTCATACTTACCCCAATGACATACTTTCTTACGCTTCTTTTCTTTTCGCTTGCTTGTCTGCAGGGCATAACCTTTGACCTTGACGACGAGATGGTTGCAGATGATGATGAACGAGAAGCCCTACAAGATATTGTCAACAATACTAAGTTAAGTGAAGGATATTTGACTCTTGCAAGGGATATTGAGGTCATGGAGGCCAAAACGCCTGAAGACATCTACAAGGTAATTCAATTTAAGTGATGTTACTCATGCTAATCATTAATTTAGTTATAAATATGTATTCCTCAGTCTTTGACCTACCCTTTTGAACTTTGTAGGCTCACTTGCTCGATGGTAGGGCAAGCTCTGGTGCAAGCGTGGATTCTGCTAGACAGAATTTGGCAGCTACCTTCGTCAATGCATTTGTAAATGCTGGATTTGGTCAGGTATGATTGCAGGTAGTCATACTATGGATATAGTGGCAGACCTGTTCTCTTAATATATTTTCCTATTGCAGGACAAACTAATGACAGTACCTTCAGAATCAACCACTGGATCTTCTGGAAATTGGCTATTCAAAAATAAAGAACATGGCAAGACTAGTGCAGCTGCTAGTCTGGTATATCTTTTTCTTACTTAGATGAATTATTTGCTGTGTTCAGTTCATGGAAGTAGAAATTGTAATTTGATGTTATTGTTTCTTATCATAGGGTATGATTCAACTGTGGGATGTGGATTCTGGACTTGCTCAACTCGACAAATATTTCCACAGTAATGATAACTCTATCATTGCTGGAGCACTG
>JAKUCM010001501.1:0-47616 GCA_023374145.1 Lepidium sativum | reverse complement strand
TAAATTTTTGTATTTATTTTAATAATAATATTTTACATAATTTTTTCTGTTATTATTTTAAATTTATTCATTAAATTATTTTTAATTAATTAATTTTTTAGTTGCTGTTGTTGTTTGTTGGGAGACGTTGGTCGCTAACAACCAATCTAGCAATGAGCCATTAAATTTGTTATTGACTTAAAATTTCAGTTGTTAATCGTGAACGATTGGCTACTATAATTAATCGATGGATGACAGATAACAAAATAAACATAAATCAGTCCCTAGCGAACATGTATATATAAGATGGTGCAGAACAAGGAGTCTAAACAAAAGCAATTAGACTTTCTCTCTCTTCGGGGTGAGATTTTGGAGACGATTTCCGGCGATCCCGATTCGGCTTCAGGCGAGGCTAGAGCGGGATTCAGGTAAGTCTCCCCTTCTCGGCGTCGGTTAGGGAGTCTTTTGTTCAGTATTTTTAGCGTTTGTAGGGATCTTTTCGGTGGATCTAGGGTTTTGGGGTCGATTTAGGGGTTTTCGGTAGAGGTCATTTTTGTCGGTCAAGGGGGTCCTGTAGGTAATCGGTGAGGTTTCTGGGTTTCGGGGGGGGGGGGGGGGGGGGGGGGGTTTGCTTTTCGGGTCGTTTTAAGCTGGTTTGGGAGGTCGGTACGTTTTAGGTCTTTCGGGTTAGGACGAGGTAGAGCTGGGTTCTTCGCTTTTCGTCTCTGGGAGATCTGAAGCGTTCAGGGGTTGGTGATAGGGTCTTCTAGAAGCTTCCGACTTAGGGTTAGGTTTTTTCGATTTGTTTCGAGTCATAGAAGAGGGTGGATTAGTTTCGAGGTTTAGCTCCTAGAGTCCTAGAGGGTTTGTCTCGAGTCTTGGCTTCGCTTTGAGAGTGTGTAGTCTCGGCAGTTTAAGGTTTTCAACTTCTTTTTTCCCTGCCGTGACTTTCAGATGGAGATTAAGGTATGTCCCTATGTTTCTTGCTGATTTCAATATTTTATTCAGTCATGGAAACTTGGTTATCATAATTGGGCGTAGTCAGGAGTTAAGTATATCGTATTGTTTCTGGGGGATTGGGCAACCAATGTCTGATAACATCACCTTCAGACATGGTTGTACCGAAATGATCCATATATGGACTATGATGTATAGTCTGGATGATTGTTGTGTAACGTTAGTAAAGTGGCGTTGGATAACTAGTATAGGTTTTGGAAAATTAGTGAAACTTTTGATCCATATTAATAATTATGGACAAAAGAAATGGATTGATCAAATTTTCTGTGTTGATTAATTTCAAAATTATCTTCATAAGAGGATTAAGGTATATGGAAAACAGGAAGTGGAAGTTCGTGGAAACTTTCGGATGGTTCGGATTTGGAGTCCACTGTACTTGACACTATTGGAAGGATGTTTTAGGTTAGAAAGTAGTCTTGCTGAGTCTACATTTATCAGAATTGGGTTAGGAGGGAGTTGTGTGAGCTAAATGAGAATTTGATCCTCTTGCACATGGCTCTAGTGATATTTTTTTGTTGTGTAAAGATTACAAGAGACCATTATAATGGGGTTGTACTTTGTAATATTTCTAACAATTTGTCTCCTCTTTTCTCTTGTACTGAGGTGGCGGATGCAGTAAGGGAGGTCAGAATATCTCCAACAGAGACATTGGTTCAACGATCTCCAAGGTTAGTGATGATCGAAGTGTGTAGGTCTCATAAGAAAGATCTGAACCATACTTGGATAAGAAGTGATAATCATATAAATTGCATAATTATCATAGTTGAAATCTGTTTAGCTAGATTTCAGTTCATTTTTCGAATTTTAAAATGGACTATTTGGATAACTCAAAAAATCAGAAATTTTTTCAACGATAAGATGAGATCTTGGCATATTCGAATGAATATCCTACATTATAGGCAACATTTGAAACTTAAATATGAGATAAGACTTAACTTAGAAGTCGGTCTCTTTGTGTATTTAAGGAGGATTTGGAAGCTTACAGCTTCCACGTTTCAGTCTCCAAGTTTAAATTGTAACACAGAGACCATATTTGGGTTAGTACAAGAGTTTATAATGTCTAATGTTAGTCCTAGTAAGAAGGTGATGGTCGCAAGTTCACAATCACGCCTACTGAAAATTAGGATTCCAAAAATAGACAATTCAGCTTTGTTAGCTAGAAGCTCGAAAGTCATGTTGGGTAGGTGTCTTAATCCAATGATACAGAACGTGGATACTTTCCTTTTTAGGATGCCACAGTTTTGGAATTTAGTGGGTAAAGTACATGGTCTTAATCTAGGTAATGGCCATTTTCAGTTTGAGTTTCAAACTGAATCGGATATGTTAAAAGTCTTAGATAACGGGTCTATCAATTTCGATGGTTGGATGGTCTCTTATGCATCGTGGAAGCCAATGGCTGATGCGGACCATCCAAACATCATTAGATTATGGATAAAAATAACCGGAATACCCTTTGAGTATAGGGTAGAGGAAGTCTATAGAGTGGTAGCTAATTCAGTGGGTTTAGTAATAAGGATTGATGTTTTGAAAGGGCATGTTCTTATTGAAATTCCCTGTTCAAAGCCTCTGTTTTTTTCCTCTATATTAGAGTTCGAAGAAGGCTGAGAGTCAAAAGTTATGTTTGAGTATAGGCGTTTGGAAGGATTCTGTAGTATGTGTTTTCGAATGACTTATGATGAGTCTAAATGCTACAAAGCTAAACTAGTGAATCGGGTTTCAGATTTGGAAATGTCTAGGAAACAAGTTGGTGAGTCAAGCCGTTCTTATAAAGGTGCTGTGCTGGGTCCAAATAAAGGAAAAGGCCTACAAATCAAGGCTCAGTAGAATAAAGGCAGAGTTGATAGAGTAAAACGAGGACGAGGTGTTCCTCTAGCTCAGCCACTATTAGCTGAAACAGTGCATGTATGTATCCATGTCCTGTTTTATACTTGTGTTAAGAGTTTGTGGAATAATCACTTGTTCTGTTTAATTTTCCAGGGCAATGTGATGATAGAAAACACTGAATCGTCTTCAGCAAAAAAGGTTTGTAGACCTTTATTTCAAGACAAAGAGCAAGAGCAACCCAATGAGGGCAAAACACAGATGGTGTCAAGTAAGGATGCTGATAATGAGAACCTCTTTCTGTCTGCATTAATGGAGGACGTGGAGAATTTTGATGATCTTGATGAGGAGCTAGTCGCACCGAATCAGGAGGATGAGGCTGGGAATTCAGACGATCTTGTGCTACTTGACACAAATGCATTGGCAGAGGCTATTTTAGATGAACTAGCTGAGGAGGCGGTTCAAAATGAGAGACGTGTTCTCTCCGATGAGGAGCGGGCTCAGAGTCACATGGATATGGCAACCAAGCTACATAATTTCAAGGAATCAAAAGCAATGAGGACCTCTGTAGCAAGTTCCAAGAATGGGATTAGGATTTCTACACCTCTAAGGGGGATTAGTACTAGGAAGTTAGCCTTGGTGGGTACTTTGTCACCAAATCCAAGAAGGATAAATCAAAAGAGCAAAATTAAGGCTCCATAAGATTTCTTTTATGTTTTTAAAATTATTGTGCTGGAACTGTCAGGGATTGAGTAATAAAATAACAATAAATTATTTGCGAGATTTTTGGAAATTATTTAAACCTGAGTTCTTATTTTTATTAGAAACAAAAACCAAAGAGGTTTTTTTTTGGTAAAAATCCAAGAACATTTGGGTTACAATAAAATGGTAACTGTTGAACCGGAGGGTACAAGCGGTGGCTTAGCCCTGTTATTCAATGATAACTATAATGTGTCGATAAATCAAAAGAATAAAAACATGATTGATTTGTCATTAGATATTACTGGGATTAAATCACATATCACCTTCTTCTACGGCGAACCAGTAACTCGTCAGAGGTTCTATGTGTGGGAAAAACTTACATGCATTAGTCTTTATCGATTAGGCCCATGGACTATTTGTGGGGATTTTAACAAGATTTCTGGGAATCATGAAAAGCAAGGCGGAGTCATAAGGAGTGTAAACTCCTTTCGACCTTTTAATCAGATGCTGAGGGATTGTGGGTTGCTAGATTTTCCGAAAATTGGGAATGTCTGGTCCTGGAGAGGAACACGTAATAATGGGGTTGTCAGATGTGTTTTACACAAAGCTTTTGGTAATAGTGACTGGCATGATTTATTTCCCAAGATGGAAATCAAATATTTAGATATGATAGGATCCGACCATCGACCTGTTTTGGTCAATTGTCAGGATCAAATGAATAGGACCAAAGTTAAACAATTTTGTTTTGATAAGCGATAGCTGGGAAAAAGGGTTTTAACGATATAGTGGAAAGAAGTTGGTCAAGGAGCGATGTTCGGTGTCGATCTTTTTCCTCATTGGTTGAGATGATTTAAATATGTCGAAAGGAAATTTCTCATTGGCGATATGAAACTTTGAGATCAGGGAGACATGAAATCGATCATTGGAGATCAAAGATCGAATGTCTTAACAACAGTAATATAGTTGATACCAATGCCTTAATGATGGCGAATGCAAATCTAAAACAGTCTTATATAGAAGGGGAAACCTACTGGAAGCAAAAAAGTAGGAATACATGGTTAAAAGTGGGCGATGCAAATACTAAGTTTTTTCACTCTGTGGTGCGTCAACAGCGTGCACGCAACAGGATAACTGGGTTAAAAAACAAATGGGGAAATTGCGTTGAGCAAGAAAAGGACATTTTAAATAAGGCAGTAGTCTATTTCTCGGACCTTTTCACGAGTAATGGGGTCCATCAGGTCACCATGGACGACTTGGAAAGTAAGGTTACAGAGATGGATAATCATTTTTTACTGAGACCTACTCTTGAGGAGGAGGTTAAGAGAGCCCTATTCGAAATGGATCCAGAAAAGTCTTCTGGCCCGGACGGAATGATAATGCTTTTTTCCAATCCTCCTGAGATATAATCAAAATAGATATAATAGCATTAGTGGATAATTTTCTTAGGACTGGGGAGTTCGACAGAAGATTAAATAAGACTAATATTTGTCTAATTCCAAAAATCCCGCGTCCAACGAATATGGCTGAATTTCGGCCAATCAGCTTATGTAATATTGGATATAAGATTATAGCTAAAGTATTGTGTCTACGGTTGAAAAGGATACTTTCGAAGATAGTATCTGAGACACAATCTGCATTTGTAGCGGGACGGTCGATATCTGACAACATTTTGATTGCACAAGAGATGGCACATGCGTTACGCACGAATAGATCGATTATTAGTCAATTCATGGCTGTTAAAACTGACATGAGTAAAGCTTATGATAGAGTGGAATGAAATTTCCTAGCGGCTTTAATGCGGAAGTTGGGTTTCTGCGACAAATGGATAAAGTGTATTATGTGGTGTATTACTAGTGTCAAATACGCGGTGATACTTAATGGTGTCCCAGGTGGACGAATTGTTCCTCAGCGCGGACTACGACAAGGGGATCCTTTGTCTCCATACTTATTCATCTTGTGTACTGAGGTTCTTATTGCTCAAATGCATAGGGCGGTCCAGGAGAAATATATATCCGGGATTCAGATTGCCAGAGACAGTCCGTCTATATCGCATCTTCTCTTTGCGGATGATACGTTATTTTTCTGCAAAGCAAATAAAGCAGAAGCTACTTATATTTTAAAAATCTTAGCGGACTACGAACAAAGGTCGGGTCAGCAGATTAACTTTGCTAAGTCATCAATTATATTTGGCAAACATATAACAATGGATTCACGGACCGAGATCCAGAATATCTTGGGAATTAGAAACATAGGTGGGCAGGGACAGTATTTGGGACTCCCGGAGAGCATCAGAGCTTCTAAAACTAGGGTATTTGCTTTCGTTGCCGATAAGTTACAGGCAAGGACAGCAACATGGGCCAATCGATTCCTGTCAAGAGCTGGGAAAGAGGTGTTGATCAAATCGATTCTTACAGCTTTACCGACATATGTAATGAGCTGCTACAGAATACCAAAGGGGGTTCTTCAAAAAGTGCAATCAGCTATTGCGAATTTCTGGTGGTCGAATTCTGGTCTAACCAGGGGTATCCACTGGAAAAAATGGAAAGATTTATGTCAACCAAAATCTAATGGAGGATTGGGATTTCGTGTTCTAGAGGATTTTAACACGGCGCTTCTAGCAAAACAGATATGGAGACTATTGGAATTCCCACAGTCATTACTAGCAAGGGTATTCAAAGGAAAGTATTATAAAAATAAGTGTATCATGGAGACGTCCATCACAGGGCAAGCGTCATACGGATGAAGAAGCATTATGTCTGCTCAATCTTTACTTAAAAAAGGATTGGTCAGGAAAATTGGGGACAGGAGACAAATTAAGATATGGGAGGACCCATGGATACCGAGAATTAAACCACGGGCCGCCGTACGATCCTATCTCCATTTATTTTTGGATGTGACAGTTGATCAATTTATTGATTGTCAAACGGGTAAATGGAATGCGGTTTTAGTTCGGCAGTATTTTGAACGAAATGACGCGGATCTGATTCTGGCGATTAGATTGCCCGTTTCTGCAATATGTGATTACTGGAGTTGGCATTATACGCCGAATGGGCGCTATACTGTTAAATCTGGCTATAAATTAGCCGATCAATCGGTGGATCAGAGAGAGTTGGGGCCCAATTTCGATGTTCTGTATAAGAAGTGTTGGGCGTTAGACTGCCCCCCAAAGATACAACATTTTATTTGGCAATCGTTGTCAGGAAGTACAGCAGTGTACCATAATTTGAAATGTCGTGGGATCGGTCAGGATCCGAGATGCCAGCGTTGCAGAGCGGACACAGAATCAATTAACCATGTGTTATTTGAATGTCCGCTGGCTTTACAAGCTTGTGCCTTATCGAGGATTCCCTCCCCTGTAGGGGTGTTCCCGGGACATTCACTTTGGTATAATTTGGAGTACCTGTTTTCTGGGACTACACATCAAACAGATACGGGGATTTTCCCGTGGATCATTTGGCATATATGGAAGGCGAGGAACGATTTTTGTTTTAAACAAGCTAACCTAAATCCCCAAGTCATTTTGGAGAGAGCATCTTCATATTACAATGATTGGACTATTGCCCATCATGATAATCCAATGATGCGAGATACGCGGGGGATTGATCAAGTCTCGATTAAATCACCCATGGCATACCCTACCACAGCAAATCTTAGTTTCACGGGTTATAAATGCTTCGTAGACGCTTCCTGGAAGGCCACGGATCCCTATACGGGGATCGGTTGGATTTTCTTTCCAGATTCGGTGGAAGGAGTATGTTCGGGATCTGTGAAGATCCATCGGAGTCTATCACCACTACATGCGGAAGTGGAAGCAGTGATTGGGGTAATGGAGGTGTTAGCGGAGTGCCAAGTCCAGGAGGTGGAGATATCGACAGAGATCAAGACGGTTTTCTCGATCATGCTGTATGCAGAGGAGTGGCCGGCTTTTGTTCTGTATCAGGAGAAGTTCCAGAGGCTTCGCTCCCGGTTCCTGACATGCTCATTATCGATTATCCCAAGACGCCTGAACCACAAAGCAGATGCTCTAACCAAGTTAGGAAAAGTGACGAGTCTGTTCTCCAGTAGTGATTAGTCCTTTATCTTTCAGTGTTAAACAAAAAAAACAAGGAGTCTAACTTGCCAGCAACTACGTCTCTCTCTTGCACATCCTTTCTCTCAACGCGGTTTCGTCTTATTTTCTTCATTTTGCAATATTAACCACTTTATTTTTATTTTTATATGTTCTAAGATATATTTATCTTCTTTACAAGATTCGAGAAGACATTCTGCACTGGTTCCTTTAAGTTTTATATTGTGTTTTGAAGTTGTAAGTGATAAAATTAATAACTAGTCCTAATAAAAAAAGTAAACAAAACAGGCTAGCTAGATTAAGCTAGGAACTTAAAAAGATTTTGAAATTTCTTGATCAAAACAAAACTTGACACCACTTCTTCGAATTCTTCACACCGACTTCACTTTCTCGTTCAATACTTCTAGGCTATGGATGATCCACTAAATCATTGATTTATCATCTTTTCTAGAGATATTTGTTCATGGGTGTATTTGGACTGGTCAAGTGGCAATGTTTGAGTACGGTTAGGAATTTGGGACCTTGAGCGGTTTGTAATGTTCTAAGTTCAAAATATGCCATTATGGGTCCATACACGGGATAAGCCGCACTGATATACTCACATTACAAAACTATCAAGAAAATGGACCAATTGCTTTTAGCTGCTACTCTGAAGACTAAGGCTCCCTCAACATGTTAGATACCAAAAATTTGAGGAGTTTCAAGTGTTAGCCTTTGATGAATAATGAGATATGTCAAGCAGAAGTTCCAGGAACATCCTCAGTAGAAGGCTGCATTGGTTTTTGAGGTCGTGGTGGTGGTTTTGGTTTCCGTGGTGGTGGTGGTGGTCTCTTTGGTTTCGCCTTCTTGACTTCCTCAGTTTCAACATCAAGCTGCACGATGAGACAAATAGCCACACACGTTAAAAAATGAAGAAGAATATCTGTAAACGGATAAACACGAAGGAAACAAACCTTGTAACCACAGCCTGCGACACATGCGTTAAAGCATTCCTTTACAAACAGAAACATGTAAACGAGTTAGATACAGTTTGGTGACTTCGGTCTATTTCTATTATTATTTACAGAAGAGAGTGAATACCTGAGAGTAGCTGGCAGCTCCAGGAGAACGATCTATATATGCAGTCCATTCTCGATCCTTAAGCACAGGATCTTTGTAGCATATCTCACTGCAGGCTGCTACACCTATAGAGAGTACACTACTATTACACCAATTCAATAACTTATAAAACTAAAACCTGAAAAGAGGAGATATCTTCATGAACAAATAAAATCTAGGAAAGAAGTTTGGTTGAATAGAGAGAACAAATCTAATTGCTCTGCAGTTCATCAAATCTCATAACGGATTGCACATATTAAAAAAGAAATGCTTACAATCTTCCCATGAGTCACAATCAGCATCACATCCCTTTTTGCAGAATATTCTCCCTACAGAGATTCATGAATATCATGAGTGCCTAAGATCGCTATGATTCTGAAAGAGTGTTTTACAAAAAGCGGGATGATTATAAAAATTTGACTAGCTTTTGTGAGCGGGAATAGACATAAGAGATCCAAGAATGATAAAATTTCATCAGAAACAGCCAAACCAACTCTTTCTCCTAATGTCTATATTTCACAGGAGCAACATCGATGCAAAATCATCGTGTATACAGCATACTCTTACTTAAGTCTTTCCCTTCCTTCTGTAGTCAAACTCCATGATAGACAAGCTCTGAGAACTCTGCTCATCAGTCTCCCTTACTTAAAATCGGATAGAAATGTTCCATAATCCATAATCTTCAATTTACATTATTCAATCACGAATTAGAAAGGTATCCTTAAGCTTTTGCAACAACAACTACGAGTTCTGGACCAATCTAACCAGATCCCAAATCTTTATTAGAAATGTATGAAAGTACAATGCAACAATAAATAATCAATACGCAGTTCCCAAATTCAGTTGCAAACAAAGAAAAAAGAAGAAACACTCGGAAGATTAACGGAGTTCGGAATAAAAAAATTTCAATCTAACAAATCCCAATCACCCAAATTCCAGTACACCAGCTTCAACATGTATTCACGACAAGAGAATTTATGATAATCGAGAACTAAAATTATATGAAGAAACAAAGAATCAAGAACATAAAACTGAGCCATTATAGATCAAATTCACCAGAAATCAAGAACTGAGAGATTACGTACACGGAAGCTGCGTAAGAGATGCAAACTTATGATTGCATTGACTCCCACATGGCGGTGTCCATTTCTGCGGTATCATCTCTTTCTCTTCCTCCGCCTTCTTCCTCCGTCTCTCCTGCTCTCTGTCTCTGTCTCTTTCTCTTTCTTCAGTTCCGAAAATGTCGCCGAAGCCAAAGAAATGTACCAGAGACTTCCTTTATATGAAAAGGGCAATTCCGTCATTTAATAGTCCAAGCGAACCGGTCCCATTTTGTTGCAATTTAAAACCAGTCAAACCGGTTAAGCCGACTTCTCTCTCTCTCGATCCTTTTATAAAAAAACTTTCGGCCGTCTCTTGTCTCTGTTCTTTGAGCTCGAGTAGTATTTTTGCTTTGGCTCTGCTCTGCACTTCTTCAGTGAGTTGAATAAAAATGGAGTATAACGAATACGAACCTGAACCTCAATATGTAGACGACGATGAAGATGAGGAAATTACTCAGGAAGACGCATGGGCTGTTATATCTGCTTACTTCGAAGAGAAAGGTCTCGTTCGTCAACAGCTCGATTCGTTTGATGAGTTTATTCAGAACACTATGCAAGAAATCGTTGATGAGTCTGCTGATATCGAGATCCGGCCTGAATCTCAGCACAATCCTGGCCATCAGTCAGATTTTGCAGAGGTCCTTCCTCGTGCTCTAGGGTTTCTATGGGAATTCAAAATTCTGTTTAGGGAACTTTAGCCTCTAGCTTTTGGTTGCAAAAAGGGGTTTCCCATTTCGCGTAGCTGGTTTCATTGATATCCGTGAGACTATCATTGTATTCAATGCTCAATTAGGGTTTGAATATTGTTGAAGCTGAAATCAGTTTCGGCACTAGGAACATGTGTTTGGTATTCTTTTTCCTGTACCTCTGGTGTGGCTGTTTTATTGCAATTAGGGTTTGCCCTTCTCGGCTAGCTAATCCCATTGATGTCCCGAGATTATCTTTGTATTCAGTGCTTGAGCTATTCACTTTTTGAAGGTTTAGTAGTTTTAAAACTAAATCAGTTTTGGCACTGTGGGAACTATAGTAACAAATTTGGCATCTAATTATCTGTATGTCTGATATAGTTGTTTTCGTGCAGACAATCTACAAGATTAGTTTTGGACAGATTTATCTGAGTAAACCTATGATGACAGAGTCTGATGGAGAGACTGCCACCTTGTTTCCTAAGGCTGCGAGGTTGAGAAACCTCACATACTCTGCTCCTTTGTATGTGGATGTTACTAAGAGAGTTATAAAGAAAGGGCATGATGGTGAGGAAGTTACAGAGACACAGGATTTTACTAAAGTTTTCATTGGAAAGGTGCACGAACTTAACTTTTTGGGCAAATTTTGATAAGCTGCATCCATCTACAACATGGTTCTAACGGAGGAAATGTTTTCTTTTTGTTTGGTCTTTTACTAGGTTCCTATCATGCTTCGGTCTAGTTATTGTACCTTGTTTCAGAACTCGGAAAAAGATCTGACAGAGCTTGGGGAATGTCCTTACGATCAGGGCGGATACTTCATTATTAATGGCAGTGAAAAGGTTCTGATTGCTCAGGAAAAGATGAGTACGAACCATGTTTATGTGTTCAAGAAGAGACAGCCAAATAAGTATGCTTACGTTGGTGAAGTCCGTTCTATGGCTGAGAACCAAAATAGGCCTCCAAGTACAATGTTTGTGCGTATGCTTGCTCGTGCTAGTGCAAAAGGGGTAAGAGGAAGCTAACAGTAGTAATTTTACTCTTTCCTGCCTTGATATGTCTTCCTTAAAATCTAGAAATTGGTAATAAGATACACTCTATGTGGCAAATGGGTGCAGGGTTCATCAGGACAGTATATTCGATGTACTCTTCCATATATCAGAACAGAAATTCCTATTATCATAGTGTTTCGTGCATTGGGATTTGTTGCTGATAAGGATATACTGGAGCACATCTGCTATGATTTTGCCGATACTCAGATGATGGAGTTGCTCAGGCCTTCCTTGGAAGAAGCCTTCGTTATTCAAAATCAGCAGGTATCCACTAATCCTAAACTTTGTTAATTATATATTATTCTGCCCTTCTCCCATGTTGGATGCTTGAACAATTGATTTTGCTATCATTTGATCAATATTCATATTGCTTCAGGTTGCTCTTGACTATATTGGCAAACGTGGTGCAACTGTTGGTGTCACCAAGGAAAAAAGGATAAAGTATGTGATCGTCTAAACCAATTAAGTTGCGCATTATGATCCTAGATGTCAACGATTGAGATGTTCACGCTGGAGGTTTGCAATTGCAATATTATCGTTGCAGGTATGCAAAAGATATCCTTCAGAAAGAAATGCTTCCTCATGTAGGCATTGGGGAACATTGTGAGACGAAGAAAGCTTACTATTTTGGGTAGGTTGTTAGTTCACTCATATTGTTTTCATTTATATGTTATTGTGTAGCTCATATTATGCTATAATGTACTTAGGTATATTGTACACCGGCTGCTGCTTTGTGCACTTGGCCGAAGGCCAGAAGATGATAGGGATCATTATGGCAACAAAAGGCTAGATCTTGCTGGTCCTTTACTTGGAGGGCTGTTTAGAATGGTTTGTTACTGGCTAACAATTATGCATTAGTTGAGAGTTTAAGAATCAGCTTTTTTCTCTCTTACTGACTTATCGTCTTCTCTAACTGCAGCTTTTTCGAAAGCTAACAAGGGATGTGAGATCTTATGTTCAGAAGGTACATAGTTACTCTCTCTCCTTCCAAAGTTTATGCTAGCTTGTTATCCTGTGTTTGGAAGTCTGATTTATGTGTTAACAGTGCGTTGACAATGGCAAAGAAGTCAATCTTCAATTTGCCATAAAGGCTAAAACAATTACCTCTGGCTTGAAATATTCTCTGGCTACTGGGAACTGGGGCCAGGCAAACGCTGCTGGCACAAGGGCTGGAGTCTCTCAGGTTAGGATATCTCTTTGTTACTCTGTTTTTGAGCTCGTAATCTCTTGATTTATGTAATGAGTTTTACAGTTTTAGTTTGTTATGGTTTATTGCATGACTTACACGGCTGTAAAATCTTAACTAACAACAGGTTCTTAATCGGTTAACATATGCTTCGACTTTGTCACATCTGAGGCGTCTCAATTCTCCAATAGGACGTGAAGGTAAAGCCTTAGTGTATCTACTCATGCGGTTGGCGTATTTCAGTCATGGTTCTCTTTGACTTGTAATTCTGTTTGTCCCACGTATATCTTAATTGAGTCTGAAATGCCAGGAAAATTGGCAAAACCAAGACAACTGCACAACTCACAGTGGGGAATGATGTGCCCTGCTGAAACACCTGAAGGACAGGTAGAATTGTAACAATTTTAGAACTAAGTGTCTCAGCTTTCATTAAGTTCCATTCCTCATTGGGGCTTTGCTGTGGCAGGCGTGTGGTCTAGTGAAAAACCTGGCTCTCATGGTCTACATAACAGTCGGGTCGGCTGCTTATCCTATATTGGAATTTTTGGAAGAATGGGGCACTGAGAATTTTGAGGTCTGTAGCATTTCACTCAGTTGCTTACCCAATTTCTGCCACTTTATTTCCTGTGGTGTCCTGAAGGTATTAATTTAAATGTAGGAAATCTCTCCATCTGTTATACCCCAAGCAACAAAAATCTTTGTTAATGGCATGTGGGTTGGGGTTCATCGAGATCCTGACATGTTAGTGAAAACTTTGAGACGTTTGAGAAGAAGGGTAAGCATGCAATTTCGTAATTGCAACATTTAGTAGAAGTGACATATTACATTTTTCCTTTTGCAGGTTGATGTTAACACTGAAGTTGGTGTTGTTAGAGACATTCGTCTAAAGGAGCTCCGGATATACACAGATTATGGTCGTTGTAGTCGTCCCTTGTTTATTGTGGATAATCAGAGGCTTTTAATAAAGAAGAAAGATATCTATGCTCTGCAACAAAGGGTAAACATTGTAGTTTTCTGTTATTAAAGTACCTTTTTTTGTTTATAAATCCATAATACCAATTATTTGTCAACCCAACCCAGGAAAGTGCAGAAGAAGATGGATGGCATCATCTGGTTGCAAAAGGATTTATAGAATACATAGACACAGAGGAAGAGGAGACAACAATGATATCCATGACTATTAGTGTGAGTCGAACGATGATATGATTAAGGAATTTGTGGTGCACTAATATCTGCAGAAATCTCACATCTAATTATATGGTAGGATCTGGTTCAAGCTAGACTCCGCCCGGATGAGGCTTATACTGAGACCTACACACATTGTGAGATTCACCCATCTCTGATATTGGGGGTCTGTGCTTCAATTATACCATTTCCTGACCATAATCAGGTATTTCTCTTAAATGACTTTTCTGTAAGAAGCTATTTCATTGTATAAATTCAGTTTCATGCTAAATAACTCTTTTACTTTTTCCTGCCCCTTTCTATGTTGATATATTAGTCCCCTCGTAATACATATCAATCTGCCATGGGGAAGCAAGCAATGGGAATTTATGTTACGAACTATCAATTTCGCATGGTATGTTCTAGGCCCTGTGATCTTTTCCTGTGATACCTTGTTATAACTCTACATGCTTTAACGTTATTATCATAATTGCTCTGTTAACCAGGATACCTTAGCCTATGTTCTCTATTACCCTCAAAAGCCTCTGGTTACCACAAGAGCTATGGAGCATCTTCACTTTAGGCAACTTCCCGCAGGGATTGTGAGTTAATATTGCTTGAAGTCTTTTGGGATTCAGCTTTACTCGTCTATCAAATCTCTTAAATGTTATTTGTTCTTCTTGTGTAGAATGCTATTGTTGCCATTTCTTGCTATTCTGGATATAATCAAGAGGATTCTGTCATCATGAATCAGTCTTCAATAGATCGCGGTTTCTTTCGATCTTTGTTCTTTCGGTCCTACAGGTAAGTATGTCATTTGTGGACATCTGCTTTCGGTCTTTCCATTTATTTACACTGCAATCTGTTGCTGGCAGAGATGAGGAGAAAAAAATGGGGACGCTTGTCAAAGAAGACTTTGGGCGCCCAGATAGAGCAAGTACAATGGTAAGAATAATTAAGACACATACAATTCGAACTTCAATGGTGCTAATTGCTAGTGGAGTATAAATTTGGGATTTCTGCTGCAGGGTATGCGACATGGTTCTTATGACAAACTCGATGATGATGGTCTTGCACCTCCGGTACGTTGATTGTTCATTTGTATGATTAGGCTATTGTCGTTTGGAAACATATCATACAATTTTCCTTTATTGGTATAGGGTACTAGAGTTTCAGGTGAAGATGTAATCATTGGGAAAACCACTCCCATATCTCAAGATGAGGCTCAAGGGCAATCATCACGATACACAAGACGTGATCATAGTATTAGCTTGCGACATAGTGAAACTGGAATGGTGGATCAGGTAACTAGATAGATCCTGGATTAAAAATCAACTCGTGTTTAACGTAAAGATGGGGTTCTGAAAGTTCTCTAATCTTATAACCTCTGAACTCTTTGTAGGTGCTATTGACTACAAATGCAGATGGTTTGCGGTTTGTGAAAGTGAGGGTTAGATCCGTTCGGATTCCTCAGATTGGAGACAAATTTAGTAGTAGACACGGTCAGAAAGGAACTGTTGGCATGACCTACACGCAGGAGGACATGCCTTGGACGATAGAAGGCGTTACCCCAGATATTATTGTGAATCCACATGCCATTCCGTCTCGAATGACAATTGGACAGCTCATTGAGTGTATCATGGGAAAAGTGGCAGCTCACATGGGGAAAGAAGGAGACGCAACTCCGTTTACAGATGTCACGGTAACTTGCATTCTTCCTAGTTGTGCTTGGTCTGCATTAGCTTTAGTACATATTTGACCAATGTTGTATCTATAGGTGGATAATATAAGCAAAGCTCTTCATAAATGTGGGTACCAAATGCGTGGATTCGAGAGAATGTATAATGGTCACACGGGCAGACCACTCACAGCTATGATATTCCTTGGACCAACGTATTACCAAAGATTGAAGCATATGGTTGATGACAAGATTCACTCGCGCGGACGAGGACCTGTGCAAATCTTAACAAGACAACCAGCTGAAGGGCGATCACGTGATGGTGGTCTCCGTTTTGGAGAAATGGAACGTGATTGCATGATTGCTCATGGTGCTGCTCACTTTTTGAAAGAGAGGCTGTTTGATCAGAGCGATGCGTATAGGGTACATGTGTGTGAAGTCTGTGGGCTCATCGCCATTGCAAATCTAAAGAAGAATTCTTTTGAATGTAGAGGCTGCAAGAACAAAACAGATATTGTTCAGGTAAAGTTCCATAAAACAAAACTGTTCGTGTAAGTACTTAATCTTCAGTTCTTTCATACTCACTTCTCTGATGGTATCTCATCTAAATCATCTCAGGTACACATTCCATATGCTTGCAAATTACTATTTCAAGAGCTTATGTCAATGGCAATTGCGCCACGGATGCTTACTAAACACCTGAAATCTGCCAAAGGCAGACAATGAGAAGAGCTTTGCTCTCTGATTTTGTTAAAGACTTTAGCTTTCGTTCTTTCTTCTGGTTGTAGCTTTGTAACAGAACCAAATTTGCAACTTTGTGTAATGTCACTGTATTGATTTTGAATCTATAGAGGTATGTTATATATTTTCACGTTAAAAAAGTTCTTTATGTAATTCTGCTCCTAACCACACGACGGTTTTGGTAATTATTCATGTGGTAACAACAAATTTAACCTACTTCCTTCAGCTTCTTTTAAGAGTAGCTCAGCTTTCTCGATGAGACCCTTATAAAACAGCTTCTCTGCATATTCATCGTGAGATTGATTATACATTTCGTGTCCATGGAAATCCCTGGATCTTTCACCGTTTCAATGAGTTTCTCAGTATCTGTGCAGTACATGCATAACTTAATTCTGATCAAAAGTTTAGCTTAAATTGCAATTGTCATAAACCCTATAGAAAAGAAAGTAACATGTTATTGCCAAGAATCGAAACCGTGACCTTTATTATTGTATTTATTTTTGTAAATTTGCAATCGAGTTCAAATTACTTACTAAGCAGAGTTTACGCCGATTTCCATCATTTCTTCGCCGGAAACGATGAATATACTACGGCGAATTCCGGCAAATTTCATTGCGAGCAGATATTACTACACTAATAGAGTTAAAAAGACGACGCTTTACTCCAAAATCAGTCCTTTAGGAAACCCTAAATCAAGTGTATACTCAGAACTCCAGAACTGGGTCCAATGCGGGAAAAAAGTTTCTGTTGCTGAGCTTATTCGTATAGTTCATGATCTTCGTCGACGCAAACGCTTCCTCCACGCTCTCGAGGTAAGTGAACTATGAAATTAAGGGTCTTTCTATCTTTTAGCTGGCGTGAAAATTTGAATCCTAGAGATATGTTTTTTGTGTTCAGGTTTCAAAATGGATGAATGAGACTGGTGTATGTGTGTTTTCACCAACAGAACACGCAGTTCATCTTGATCTCATTGGAAGAGTTCATGGATTCGTCACTGCAGAAGAGTATTTCGGAAACCTCAAAGAACAATACAAGAACAATAAGACTTATGGAGCCCTTTTAAATTGTTACGTTAGGCAGCAAAACGTTGAGAAAGCTCTTTTGCATTTTCAGAAGATGAAAGAGATGGGTTTTGCTTCTTCCTCTCTTAATTACAACAACATCATGTGTCTTTACACGAATATCTGTCAGCACGAAAAAGTTCCTGTGATTTTGGATGAGATGAAGAAAGAGAATGTTATGCCGGATAATTACAGTTTCAGGATCTGCATTAATGCTTTTGGTGCTATGTCAGATCTTGAGAGGATTGGTATGATCCTGCGTGATATGGAGAGACAACCAAATATGAAAATGGACTGGAACACTTATGCTGTTGCTGCAAAGTTCTATATCGATGGTGGTGATAATGGTAAAGCGATTGAGCTTCTGAAAATGTCGGAGCATAGATTAGAGAAGAAAGATGGTGACGGTTACAATCATCTTATAACGCTCTATGCTAGGTTGGGGAACAAAACAGAGGTACTACGGTTATGGAATCTGGAGAAAGATGCTTGTAAAAGGAGAATAAATCAGGACTATCTCACCGTGTTGCAGTCACTTGTGAAGATTTGATGCTCTAGAAGAAGCTGAGGAAGTGATTACGGAATGGAAATCATCAGGAAACTGTTATGATTTTCGAGTGCCGAACATTGTGATTCGTGAATACACTAGAATAGGTAAGGAAGAGAAGGCAAAAGCGATGCTTGAAGATCTAGCAAGGAGAGGGAAACCTACTATACCAGATTCTTGGGGTCTTCTGGCTACTGCTTATGAGGAAAAAGGTGCTTTAGATAACGCTTTCAAGTGTTTGAAAACTGCCTTGGGTATAGAAGTGGGTCAAAGAAAATGGAGGCCTGGGATGAAGCTGGTTACAAGTGTCTTGAGTTGGCTCGGGAATGAAGGAAGCTTGAATGAAGTAGAAAGCTTTGTTGCATCTCTTAGGAATTGCATGGCTTTGAACAAACAGATGTATCATGCTCTTGTCAAGGCTGATATCAGAAATGGTGGAAGTAACGTTGATAGTCTGTTGCAGTGTATGAAAGACGACCAGATTGAAACTGATGAAGAAACCACAGCAATTCTCAGCACAAGAAGTCCCTGCTGAAATCTTCTGCTTCTTACTTGATCTGATACCAAATTGTCGTACGAGACAAAAGGATTCGTTAATGTGATTTGCGTAAGAGATGAGTCTTATGTCAACATAGTACTGGATACCACAACCACAAGAATCTTATTATATCTTAAAAAATGCTCTCTAGGCTCTAACTATCGTAGCATCATCAAATAATCGACAAGAGAATCCTCTGTTCTTATTAAATGCTTGTTACTCGTACTACTGAATCAGCAGGATGCAATGTTGTGAACTTCGACAATCAAGTACCATTTTTATTGAAGTTATATTCACTCTGTAACAAATTGTTTCCCACCAAAACAAAAACTCTGTCTAGATTACAGGAAACTTCTTTTGAAAGGCAAAGATAATTGTACTGTATGGCAACAAATCTGTGTCAGTATACATTGTCAAGAATCATTGTTATTGTGTTGCTAACCAGCTTGTTGTAGCTCTACAACTTTTTCATATCCCACATTTTCTCTGAGTCTCTTTGGAATGAAACAACGACCACCGAATCTCTGCTGCAAGAAAATCAGAAAAGCGAAAAGGAACCCGATACAGAAGATGATGATATCCCATGCCGTAGAGTAATAATCTATTTTGTGGTTTGCATAAACGAATGACCAATCAAAAATCTTCCCGTAGCTATGACTTCTGTACAGATCATAAGCATGAGGAAGCAAGCGAACAAAGCTGTTTCCAACATAAAACGAAGCAGCAAGAGGCTTTAAGTAGGAGTTGCTGAATCCGTTGAAGAGTATTTGAGGAAGGAGAAATGCATCAAGCATCAAACCTCCATAAGATTTCAGATCTTTCCACAAAGGAGGACGTTGAAATGAGCGTTTCAGGTTCACTGGACGGTACAAGAGATTCCGGTGGTGTTTCCCTATGTATATGGTTTTCTTAGGAGTTCTATTATGGTTCACTAACCAAGCAATCAATCCCCCAGTGATGTAGAGAGGTAAACACACATACAAAACCTTCTTTTCTGTATCCCACATGCTTTCACGGTGATGATTGTCTTCAGTTTTTCTAGCAGTCCAAGCTAGTTGGAGAAGACGGCACTCGAGAAAGAAAGCTATCAGTGTCACTATCCTCACTACAATTTCCTTGGCTTCAAGCCATCTGTCATTCTGGAAGAACAAGTTTTGCTGATTATGGCTGCTTTTAAAGAGTTCTTCAAAATTTAATAGCAGAGGAATCATGTGGCCTAGTGTAATAAGTATCAGCATTGCAATGGAGGTGAAAGGAAGCGCTTCTTGGTGCTTCTTCATATGGTAGAGTTGCATCCCCAAGAAGAGACATGAAAGTGTATTGGATATTAAAACCATAGCAATCTCCATGTCCATTCTCCAAACAGATTCTTTGGCTTGGTTAACATAGATCGACCTCGACCGAACCTCCATACGCCCAACATAAAGAGGATCTCCCTTTTCCCGTGTACTTTCAATGGTTCCTTTTAAACGGTCACTGCTTTTCGAATCAATTGGGGAAAACTTCATCTTGATTGCAAGATCGCAATCCAGAGTCTCTTTTTGCATTGCAACTGTGCTATTTAGCCAAACTGATTGACATCCTACCATACATAGCTCACCTGTATCCCTATCATATGTTCCCTCTGCATAGATATCTCCACGAGATTCGTAAGGTGAAGTCCATAAATGGATTCCGTAAGTGATATTGGTGACAGTGTTGACATTCACAGGGGCTCCAGTTAGCCTTTGCCCACGAACCAAAAAATTGCGGTACAATCCATTTCCCACAAAGTAAGGGCTTGCACGAGCAGATCTCAACATATCACCTTCTCCAGAATATTTCAATGACATGACAAATCTCATATCTGAAGATTGAGCATCAGGGTAATGATTTCCTTTGCTTTTGGAATGACTTCTGCCAGCCCCGCATAATCTACCCACTCTCTCACTTTCTGTATATTCATATCTCAAAGTTGGGAAACGCCAAAGTGGACTATTTAGGCTCGAGAAGTCGATTCTTCTGAAATAACTTGGATCAGTCTCTGTTTTGGCACTCCAAAGCTGACCAACTACAGGAGCCATGCTTTTTATCGACAAGTTAGCGGGAAATCTCAAACTGAGCCTCAGGGAACAATCATCAACCACAGAATTACTGAAAGATTTCGAGAAATCCAAGATCCTGCACGCAACACCACAGAACCTTTTCTTCTCTACATCCCAACTTCCATCTGCAATCAGTGTCGTGCTCGGATCAAATGGAAACAACCTACTAGAACTGCTTATGTTACTAAATGATAAAAGCATCCGCATCCGCATCCTCTCCTCGTCACACAGAAACGATAAGAAAGACATAAAACCAGGAGCGTACTTTATGTCACTTCCCAAAGGACTGCAGCTATGGCTACTCTCACAGTCAGTTCTGTACAGCAGACCAAACATTTGACTTCTACCTTCAAACACCTTACACATTCCTCCCAAAACATTCTCTAACGACATACTATCTTCACTATTTGTCCCGCAATCCGATTTTGATTGCTCCAACAAGTTGTACTCATAGTTCAAAGGAGTGTTTCTTACACCAAGAATAGAGATCGTTTCAAAATTACTTTGGTTATTAATGTTTTCTAACACTCCCTTAACCAAGCTTCCATATATATTTGAGTCCTTGGAATAGTTAAGCATGAGACGAGCATCAAAGGTCTTGAAATCAATACCTTCCCCAACTTGTGTTGATCCGACCATACAGACTTGTCCTGTAGATTCGGACCAGAACCCAGAAAAATCGAAACTTGGTCCTCCAAAAGGGCTCAACGGGATCCTGCGTCCATCGATCTGCGTTACCTGAATCTTTTTTTGGCCAAGTTCTCCGGCGTAATGAGAAGAAGAAGCGGAGGTTTTGGAGATTTGTAAAGTCAATCTGGCCTCGACTCTAAAAATGTTGGCATCGCCCAAGGTTTTGCGGATGGATCTGGGTCTAAACCTAGCAGATTTAATGTCACCGTTCCGTAGTTGAATCCGAGTGAAAAATGAGTCTCCGCCGGAGAAGAAGCTGACATCGAAAGCAAGTGACTCGCGGCTGAATACGGCGGAAGGTGAAGGGTCAACCTGAGACTTCGGAACTATGTGGTTGCAGTGATCAGAGTAAGGGATTCGTGGGGCTATGAAGGAGTGAGGATTCACAAAGGATACAACAGTGTGTGAAATTGCAGAGGTTAGGAGGAGTAGGAGAAAGAAAAGAGAAGGGTATGATTGCAAAAAAGGAAATTTAGATGAATAGATTGGAGATGAAGAAGGCGACATAAAAGTCACCATTGTTACGGAGAAAGTGCGATACTTTTACATACTCTGTTTCCTCCTCCTTCCTCTTTCCGCGATTTGAAGATCCGCTTGCTTCAAAGTTAATAATTTTGAGTGATTACCTAAATTTAATTAGGTTTTCTGTTGGCCACTCATTAATTTGTGTGTACTTATGATATTAAATAAAATCATGGACACATTATAATATCAACAAATCAAATTATCTTTGTCTTCTTCCTCTCTTCTTCTCACCTTCTGAATCTTCTTAATTCTTCTTTTTCTCTTAAATCTTCTTCTTCACCCCTATTTCTTCTCAGTTAAAATTGGCAAGATGAGCAGCTTCGCGATTTCATTTTCTTCCTCCTTCTCTCTTTCCACTGCCTATAATCAACCCTCTCGTCGTTGTTTCATTCTCCGCAAATCTCGTTCTCGATTGAGTTCCTGTTTTGAGTTTCGCCGGTTACAATTCTCAGGTGAGAAGTCTCGAAGAAGAATTTTTTTAGGGTGCAATTGCTGCACCAAAGGACCTGGAGGTATAGGTTCAGGTGAGTAATTTTGTTTCTGTGGATGAAAATAGAAAATTGTGTTTTGTGTTTACCGTCATTGTTTCATTTTGGTCTCCACCAATCGGCAGATTTAGGTTTGAACGAACGAACTAATATTGAAAAATTGGAATCTTGTTTTCTTATGGTTTTAAGAGAATCTTGAATAGAGAAGAACAAACAATTGGATTTTTGCAGGTGGTGAAAATGAGAATAGAATTGTGTTAAGAGAATCTTCAGTAGATAAGAACAAACAATCTTAAATAAATTGGAATTTTGATTGTTGATCACTGTTTGTTCATTGGTTTGTGAATCCTCTCTAATTGATCAATTTCTGATGGAGAAACTGTTGGTACAAAAATGCTTATAGCATAAGATTATCTGGCTAATATTTGGGACTTTCTTGGCATTTTTATTGAATAGTTCTTAGAACTGCGTGGAATATTGGGAAAGATGGAATTGAAGCTGGAACAAACCTTGTACCTGTGAGCTCTCTTAGTCTTGTTTTCACTGATTATTCTCTATTTCAATCTAGTTGAATGTACAATGTTAATCACATTTGGTTATGTTCATCATCCTTCTACTTTAAGGTATCTGTGCCTAGACCAGTAGCTAGAATCTCCGTGACAATTGCAGCATTGGCGGTTTCATTGTTTGTGCTCAAGTCGTTTCTATCAACCGCTTTCTTTGTGTTGGTATGTAATTCCTTCCTTATAACGCAATTCAAAATCGAATTTCTGATGTGTTTAAAAGCCGAGAAAAATGGTGCTATTTTCATGTGTTGCAGGGTACCATGGGATTTGCATATTTCTTATTCATAGCCTTAAACAAAGATGAAGCTCCTAAACAAAGAGGACAAGATAATAGCTCTGATTCCAAACCAATGGATGATCCACTTGAAGAAGCAAAGAAAATCATGGACAAGTACAAGTAAGCAGCATCTTCTTTACATGTACTTTAAGCTTAAGATTTTGCTCATGTTAGAGAGATCTCCAATGTATACAGATACAGCACTTAGAAAATTTGTATGTGCTTGATTGAAGATCAACCTCGCAACAGTGTAAACAACCTCGGTATAGTTCTGGTTAAGGAACGAGTACTTGTTATACCAAGAGATCTATAATATTGCAACATTAGCACTCGTAGAAACTTTGCTGCAATTAGCTAGTCCTCTCTTAGGAGTTTGCATTGAGACTGATTTTGATGAAAGTAGGACTGATTCTAAATTTAATATTCTTATTCATTTTCTTAAGTTTGTAACAATATAACAATACAGACAGGTTTTAAAGTCCGGGATGCATTCCACTGTGATTTATATTACTTTTGGTGTGTAGCAATGTGAAGTTTTTAATCGTATAATTAGCAAACAATTTTTTTTTATTTTTTCTTTGCTCTATCAAAGTAACAACTTTATCATGGTTAGAGGGGCTCTTCATGTCAAACCTAGGAAGAATGTAGTTTACAATATATAGTCAAGTTGGCGATTAAACCCTTCAGTGGTTCGTGGTCAAATGCTACAAAATTCTTTTTACCAGATCATAACATAAGTTGTTCGGCAGATTTTGAATCCTATATATCCATTTTTGTGGTACTTGTACTTTGAGATGTGGAAGTAATGTTAACAAATTTTGTGCTTCTATCACTATCCAAACAAAATAGTCGTCCATATATGAACAATCTGGATGTGTATTTGTCGGTTCGTCCGCTTTGTAAACTCTTGAATTCCTATATTAAGATACAGTCTACAAGATAAAAGTTGAAGTCGCAATTTTGAAAGGACTTAAACCATATGCGGAATCTCTCATCAACAAAAATAATAATAAATATTTTATTAAAACAGTCTTTCAAAAACGATAAGAAAGCTTTTTATTTGAGTGATTATGATGGTACTTCCTAAGATTTAGAGAAACTTTCACGATAAAAAAATATTATCTATTATTCTATTGTTATCTTATTTATGTGAGAGGTTTTCGTTACAGATGCTATAAAAGATCTTATAGGAAAAAATTTAGAATATTTTTGCAATGAGATTCCTTCACAAAAGTCTCTCAAACAAAAAAATATCAATAATATAATAAATATTTCTTTTTCAAATAAATTTTATTGAGAAAATCTTTTAATAAAATATTATTATTTAATATTTTATTTTTATATTTTTGAAAGTAAACAAAATGTATATCAAAACTTAGTTTAAAAGGTAAGTGGCATTTAGCCTAATGATAGGTAGTAAGTCCGCAAGAGGCATGTGCACTTGCACATCCTGGGATCGAGTCACCTTCTTGCATTTGCAAGAACTTAGCTAATAGACCGGCCATTTGTGGCACAATGTTGACAAAAAAAAAAAAAAAAAAAAACTTAGTTTAAAAGATGAGGATACGTGGATTTCCATAAACATTGTTTGTAAAGTCCTTAAAAATATTTTGCATCTGCAATTCAGAATACAAAGTTGGACCAGCATGATCCAAGTATACAACACCTGCACATACCACAAGAGCAAATAAATTATATTTTTAGAACTCAGAAGTTTAAGGATAATAAAGTATTTTGATATCATACTGGAAGAAAATTTCATAGATCCACAAAAATGCTAAACATTGTTTGCAAAAATTGACTCAATATAAACATCAATAACACACTTTGATCCAGTCTAAGAAATATCTAAATTGTTTATATGCGAACTGATCAGTGATCACCAATTCACCACTGGTCTTAAGACATTAACCCCAGAGTTAAATCTCATCTATTACATGCATAACCTAAATTCCATCGAGCAAACACAATTCAATTTTAGATAATTTCGAAAATCTCAAGTAGTCGGTTGTTCCTCCACTGACCCAACCCAGTTGTTTTTTTCCTAAGAAATTTCGAAAATTTAAGCTCAAAAGCAAATATTCCGAACTCTATTGGATTTGAGAAAAGAGCTTAGACACAATTCGAGGAACCCAAACATGGCGAAGATCAAAACAGACTTTTTCTAATCTCTTGAATTCCGTGTCGCGGATCTCTTTGATGTTCTTTGGACCATCTCGGTATCCATAGTAATCTCCAATTCTCCAATAAATTTTTTCATCGCTTTATCTTTTCGACTTTTCCGACAAATCGAATTATAAATTCTCTCTTTTCCTGATCATCTCTAACAAATTGCCGAGGAACAAAGAATGACTGTCCTTCCCGGTTTCTTCAAAATAAATACATTTTTCCTTTTAACGTAAGTACATTTTGATTTTCGTTTTACATTAGAAAAGGAAATAGTTTCTAATAATAAAATAATGAAATTTTAGTCTGAAAAACTCTATACTAAATTATCAAAAAAAATCCTTGGATAAAAGTATTTTAATGAAAACAATTTCAAGAATCTGCTAATACAATTTAAACTTCGCAGCTACAAAAATTATTAAATTAAACTGTGTAATACAATTACATATATAACTTTTTTAGTTATATTGATTTTTTGTTTTACATGTTCTATTGAGTGTTGCTGATTTTTTTTATCAATAAATAATTATTAAATTGATAATAAGATTTGATTTATAAGTTAAGTTCTTCAAATTAAAGCTGGTTGAAATTTGAATATACTACACCATACATAATTAAATCACGATCAAGTAATTGGATCATATGTTTTTAGTAATAATTGCTGATATTATTAAAATAAAAGACCCTATTCTTTTCTGTAAAAGAAATATACAAAACAGAACAAATATAATATTTCCATTTAATGGTAGACATAAAGTGTTTTAATGAATTTTGTTAGAATAAACGGTTGGGAATATCATGCAATCATTTGTATTTACTCATGTGGTCAGTTCTAACATCGAGATTAGCCAAAGTCATATGGTACTAGGGGTTGTAATATGTGAGTCCACTTATAATCTGTGAGTTGAGATACTCACTGCTAGTATTGTATGATCTTATTGGGTCACACACCTAAACAAATAGAGATAATTCAATAGGGAATGATCATTATAGGAATGATTCATGACTTGAGCATAATAATACATGGTTTCAGATGAGAACATGTGTTTTGGGCCCTTCCTAAATTCATCCTAATTCAACTAGGAATTAATTAAGTGTTTTGGGCTGGGCCTAAATTAATCGTAATTCAACTAGGAATTAATTAGGTGTTTTGGGCTGGACCTAAATTAATCCTAGTTCAACTAGGAATTAATTAGGTTAACTTAAACTCCCTATATATATGATATAGGACATGTTTTTGATGTGTGAAGAAACTATAGCCGCTGATTACACAAGTCGAAATCCTAAGAGAATTGCACACAAAGTTCTAGCAAACTTCTCTCCTACTTGCGTGCGTGTGGACTATCAATAGAGGTGCTACACTTGGAGCACTTGTTGATCTCATACCTGATCTTATATTCGCTGCACTAACCAAATTTTATGTATAATCGAGTTCTCTATTTATCAGATTCAATTAAGTTAATACAAGACATAGGGCTTAGGGTGTTGCTAGATTAGTCAATTGATAATTTTCGAATTGCATATAAACCTAACAGTGGTATTAGAGCCAAGTTGTATTCTTATTGAAATCTGATGTTTTCATGCTTGATTGATTGATTAAAAGTTTATTTTAATTGAATTAGAATGCATGATTAGGGTTTTGATGAAACCAAAAATCTCAGAGCTGATTTTATTATTGATGAAATCAAAAATTTGAGCTGGTTGTAATCTTAATGAAATCTTATGTTTTCATGCTTGATTGATTGATTAAAAGTTTGTTTTAATTGAATTAGAATTGCATGATTAAGGTTTCATTGAAATAAAAAATTAGGGTTTCATGGAAATAAAAAAATTAGGGTTTCATTGAAATGAAAAAATTAGGGTTTATGGTTTCAGGGTTCTGATGTGATAAACCAAAATAAAATATAACCTAATTTAAAATAGCCATGAATGATCCGATTTAATAAGATTAGACCGGATCTGGAGAAATTATACCAAGTTGGAGAAAAACCAGCAGGTGCCAACCGGCAAAGGGTCAGAATTTGAAAATTCATAAATAAAATTTTAAAGTCTTTGCTTTGATCTCTTTGATTTTTAAAATTCCCTTTTAACCCTCTTGAGTGCATATATGATATACATTCAAGTTAAAGTTTAGTTCCTCAAACAAATATCAAGAAATTGATATCTTTCCAATTCACGTCAACTGTCAAGGCTCGCTTCATCGTATTGTGGGCTAGCTCGGGTTAGGTACCTACTTTGACATGGGTGAGGCTGATGGTAACCATTACCATATGACTATGAGATTGGTTTACTTGACTAAGCTATCAAGACCGTCTTGAGCTTTGAGACATCAGAGTGATTTTGGCATATGATATGTCAAATCACGACCGAGAGTTATATATGTGATATAACTAGCAAATAAGTTGCTTACCTAAATAACTAAGGTTTGGGCGATGAGCTCAACTCACTCAGATTTTTCTGAAATATGGATCTCATGATCATTGTATTCAATCGAGGAACTATTGATTGAACACAATGTGAGTTTTCTTAAATATGTTAAGATTTCTCAACACTTAAATCATCATAACTAAAACTCCTTATCTCTTTAGTTTCAGCTATGGCAAATAACAACAACCATAACCACAACTCATTCTCCCTTCGATCTGTCCTTGAGAAGGACAAGTTGAATGGGAAGAATTTCCTGAGTTGGTACCGTAACCTGAGAATTGTTCTTAGGCAGGAGAAAAAAGATTATGTTTTGGAACAAGTCTTGCCTCCTAGACCGGCTGCCAATACCACTGTTTCAGCTAGGAATGTTTAGGATAAGCATTCCAATGATGTGATAGATGTGCAATGCTTGATGCTTGCGACCATGACCTCGGAACTGCAGGTGCAGTACGAGAATGTGGTGTCGCCCATCGAGATCGTGACTGGCCTGAAGGGAATGTTTCAGGAACAAACACGACATGAGAGATACCAAACGGTGAAATCTCTCATCAAATGCAAACTATCAAAGGATGGTTCGGTGAGTAGTCATGTCATGAAAATGATGGGTTATATTGATAATCTGGCTAAACTAGACTGTCTCCTTAGCCAAGAGTTGGCTACGGACATCATACTTCAGTAGATATCGTCTTGTTATCATCAGTTTGTATTGAACTACAATATAAACAGTATGACGAAGACGTTGACTAAGCTGCATGGAATGCTTAAGACAGCAGAGCCGAATGTCAAGAAGGGCGCCCCGCCTGTACTCTTAGTGCAAGGGGGTAAATCGTTTAAGAAACATGGGAAGGACAAGGGTAAGGGAAAGGCTAAAGCTGGCCCGGTTGTGAACCAGGAGCCAGCCACATCCATACCCATAATCAGGCCCGGCCCATCTAAAACGGATGTTTGCAATTACTGTAACGAGCAAGGGCATTGGAAAAGAAACTGCAAGAAATATTTGGAAAATTACAAGAAGATGAAGCAGTATGACGCTCCTTCATGTATTTTTGTTATCGAAGTAAATGTTGCTTCAACAAGTTCTACTTCATGGGTACTTGATATCGGTTGTGGTGCTCATATTTGTACTAATATGCAGAGCCTAAGCAACAGTAGAAGCTTGGAGAAATGGCAAGTGGACTTACGTGTAGGAAATGGAGCAAGAGTTGCTGCATTAGCCGTAGGAACATATAATTTGTCTCTTCCATCTGGTTTAGTTTTGGATACTGAAGGTTTTCCATTTTCGATTAAAAACAAATATTGTTCTTTTACTCGAGATAAATTATTTTATGGCAGCGCCCCATTATCGAATGGGCTTTATATTCTTGACCAATCTACACCTATATATAACATTAATATCAAACGCTTCAAAGTAAATGATTTGAACCCGAATTTTCTTTGGCATTGTCGTTTAGAGAATATAAACGAGAAACGCATCCAAAAACTTCATCATGATGGGCTTTTGGACTCATTTGATTATGAATCATTTGAGAAATGTGAATCTTGTTTATTGGGCAAAATGACAAAGGCTCCCTTCAACAAAGTCAATGAAAGGGCCAGCGGCTTATTGGGCCTTATACATACCGATATATGCGGTCCGATGAGCCTAAGTGCCAGAGGAAATTTCAACTACTTCATTACATTTACTGATGACTTCAGTAGATACGGTTATGTCTATTTAATGAGACACAAATCAGAATCTTTTGAAAAGTTCAAAGAGTTCCAAAATGAAGTACATAATCAACTTGGCAAGAGTACTAAGGTTCTTCTATTTGATCGAGGAGGTGAATACTTAAGTCAAGAGTTCAGCGACCATCTGAGAGATTATGGAATTATTTCGCAACTCACTCCTCCCGGAACACCACAATGGAATGGTGTGTCTGAGAGGAGGAATCGAACATTACTTGACATGGTTCGATCAATGATGAGTCACACTGATCTTCCGTTATCCCTTTGGGGATATGCTCTAGAAACTTCTGTGTTTACGCTGAATAGAGTGCCATCAAAATCAGTGGCAAAGACACCATATGAGATGTGGATGGGAAAAATTCCCAATCTGTCTTTCCTGCAGATTTGGGGATGCGAGGTTTATGTGAAACGATTAATATCCGATAAACTTGTACCGAAATCAGATAAATGCTTCTTCGTTGGTTATCCGAAGGAAACCAAGGCGTACTATTTCTACAACCGAACCGAGAACAAAGTGTTTGTTGCTCGACATAGTGTTTTTCTTGAGAGAGTTTCTTTCTAAGAAAAACAGTGGGAGTAAAGTACAACTCGAAGAATTTCGAGAGCTACAGGAAGCTGCTCAATCCCTACAGGAAGAGCAGCAGTTAGACTCGCAAGATGTTGTCGAATCAACACATGTATAGCGTGAAGTTCGCAGATCCGGTAGAATCCGTCATGAACCCGAGAGATATCTAGGATTCCTTGTGACTGAAGGACATGATTTGTTGATCGTTGACAACGATGAACCTGCAAACTTCAAAGAAGCAATGATGGGCCCTGACTCCGAAAAGTGGTTAAAGGCCACACAATCCGAAATGGGATCCATGTCAGAAAACCAAGTTTGGTTGTTGGTCGATTTACATCATGGTGCGAAAGCAATCGAGTGTAAATGGGTTTTCAAGAAGAAAATTTATGTGGATGGTAACATACAGATTTATAAAGCTAGACTGGTAGCTAAGGGTTTCAAACAAGTCCACGGTGTTGACTAGGATGAAACCTATTCTCCAATAGCTATGCTTAAGTCTATTCAGATTCTCCTAGCGACTGTTGCTCATTATGATTATGAGATTTGGCAGATGGATGTCAAAACCGCGTTCATGAATGATATTCTGGAAGAAGATGTGTATATGACACAATCCAAGGGTTTTGTTGATCCTAAAACTGTTGGGAAAGTGTGCAAACTTCACAAATCTATTTATGGATTGAAGCAAGCGTTACATACTTGGAATCTTTGTTTCGATGAAGCAGCCAAAGAATTTTGTTTCATCATGAGTAGGATTCTCTATGCTTCCGCAATAGGATCCATCATGTACGCTATGATTTGTACTTGTCCAGATGTTGCTTGTGCATTAAGTATGACAAGCAGGTACCAATCAAATCCAGGTGAGACTCACTGGACTGCCGTCAAGAACATCCTGAAATATTTGACGAATACTAAGGATATGTTCTTGGTGTACGGAGGAAGTTAGGAGTTGGTTATTAGTGGATTCACGGATGCTTTTTTCAGACGGATAAGGATGATTCCCGGTCTAAGTCCGGTTACTTCTTCTGTCTGAATGGCAGTGCAGTTAGTTGGAAGAGTTCCAAGCAAAGAACCATAGCTGACTCCACTACTGAAGCTGAATACATCGCTGCTTCTGAAGCTGCGAAGGAAGCTGTTGGATAAAGAAGTTCATATCTGAACTTAGTGTGATTCCGAGTATTGTTGAGCCCGTGGCGCTATATTGTGACAATAATGGAGCCATTGCACAGGCAAAGGAGCCCAAATCGCACCAGAGATCCAAGTATATAGAGAGGAGATATCATCTGATCAGAGATATCATTGAAAGAGGAGACGTGAAGATCAGCCGAGTTTCAAGCGAAGAGAACGTCGCTGATCCTTTGACGAAAGTACTTTCACGGACTAAGCATGAGTATCATGCCAATGGCATAGGCCTTAGGTATCTTAAGATGTAATCTTAGTTCCAGTGGGAGTTATAATAGTTTTATGTTATGATGTAAACATACTTTGGTTATGTTTTAGTGAAATTATTTCATTTCTATTTAATACTTGTATTAAATATATATCCGGAAATAATCATGACATTCTTATAGGTCATCAAGTTGAGGACTTGGTCATGAAACCCTATAGGCGTAAAAAGCATGAATTATTTCATTCCCTAGTCAATGGTTATTAAAGTGGGATACTAATAACGAGATAGACTAGTATGTGAGGTGACTGATGACTAAGTTTCATGGAGTCATTGATAATAAGTATCAAGTCAATCACATAGATGTGTGTCACATGAACATAGCATCGAAAATGACCCGCTATGAGAACTCTACGAGATCGTATAATGAGTGTCATAAGAGATTCTCACACAGCTATAGAGCATAGTCCTTAGACCTGATTTCACGTTGTTTTCTTGCACATGAATTGGTGTGTTTTGAAAATTTCAAACGTCAATCGTAACTGGTGGTTATAAAGGAATTTATCGGACAAATCATGGAATGTGAGAAACGAATAGAGGATGAAACAAGATGGAAATTGTCCCTCCTATATATGGGAGAAAGATATCTCTGGGCCCTTCGAAAGATTTGATACTGTAAAATGTATGGCCGTGCTCAAACAAGGTGAAAGACGCTTGTTTGCTCTATCAGTACAAATTCAAGTTCGATGAACATTGATCTGGCTCATTAAAATAAGGATGACACGAAGTTTTGCCTTAGAGCAGATAGAGATATGAAGACAAAGAGATTTTGGGAATATATGATTCGAGTACAAGTGGGGTGCAATCATTTGTACTTACTCGTGTGGTCGGTTCTAACATCGAGATTAGACAAAGTCATATGGTACTAGGGGTTGTAATGGCTTGCTAGAGTCCACTTATAATCTGTGAGTTGGGATACTCATTGCTAGTACTATATGATCATATTGGGTCACACACCTAAGCAAATGGAGACAATTCAATAGGGAATGATCATTATAGGAATGATTCATGACTTGAGCATAATAATACATGGTTTCGGATGAGAACATGTGTTTTGGGCCAGACCTAAATTAATCCTAATTCAACTAGGAATTAATTAGGTGTTTCAGGCTGGGCCTAAATTAATCCTAATTCAACTAGGAATTAATTAGGTGTTTTGTTCTGGGCCTAAATTAATCTTAGTTCAACTAGAAATTAATTAGGTTAACTTAAACTCCCTATATATATATATATGATATGGTACGTTTTTGATGTGTGAAGAAACCCTAGCCACTGATTGCACAAGTCGAAATCCTAAGAGAATTGCACACAAAGTTCTAGCAAACTTCCCTCCTACTTGCGTGTGTATGGACTATCAATATAGGTGCTATACTTGGAGCACTTGCTGATCTCATACATGATCTTATATCCGCTACACTAACCAAACTTCAGGTATAATCGAGTTCTCTATTTATCAGATTCAATTAAGTTAATACAAGACCCAGGGTTTAGGCTTTTGCTAGATTAGTCAATTGATAATTGTCGAATTGCTTAAAAACCTAACATAAACTATTAATAATTTAATTAAATTATTAAAAAATAAATCAGTAAATATGTAAAATAATTTGCTTGTTAGTGATATAGTTAGAAGTTAAAGACAACAATGTAGATTATTTTCTTTACAGAATATAATTCATGTTCTTCAACGGTAATTTTGTACTATTCAACGGCAATTTATGGTCATGCGCGTGAGTTATTAACTATTTCAAATTTTTAACGGTAATTTGTGGTCATAATTGTGCGCGTTGTTGGTTATTTCAAATTTTCCCTACATATGACTCTAAATATTATAACATAAAATTGTCCTTCCGTTGCCTCCAATGTCGCTTAAGTAATAACACAAGCAAGAGATAATTGAAACAGGAGCATAAGGGAAAGCAAGTGATGTTGAAGGAGAAACATACGATTCTAACTGAAAAAGACACATTACTCTAAATATTATAACTTAAGAATTGTCCCGACGTGGCCTCCGATGTTGCGTAAATAATAACCACAAGCAAGAGATGTGTGAAACATAAGCAAATGTCCCTAATTAAAAGCAAAAGGTGATTCATAAAACAGAAACATACGACTCTAAGTAACAAAAACATATGACTCTAAGCATTAGAACTTAAAATTTGTCTTGACGTTGCCTCCGATGTTGTCTAAGTAATAACACAAGCAAGAAATGTTTGAAACATAATTATGTCTCTAATTAAGAGATGTTAATGATGTTGAAGCTGAAACATACGACTCTAAGTGACAAAAGCATTGTAACTTAAAAATTTTCCCGATGTTGCGTCTAATGATGCCTAAGTAATAACACAAGCAATAAATGATTCAATCAGAAACATATGTCCCTAATTAAGACAAGCAAATGGTGATGAAGCAGAAACATACAACTCTAAGTGAAACATATGACTCTAAGAATGGAGGATTCTATATATCTTATTAACTTTTATATCTTGTTGGTTGGGCAGCATTATAACTTAAGAATTGTCCCGATGTTGCCTCAGATGTTGGCTAAGTAATAACACAAGCAAGAGATGCTTCAATCGAGAAACGTATGTCCTTAACTAAGACAAGCAAATGGTGCTGAAGCAGAAACATATGACTCTAAATGAAAAACATATGATTCTAAGAATGATATGAAACAGAAGCATAAGTCCCTAATTAAGGCAAGCAAGTGATGCCTAAAACAAAAGCATATGACTCTAAGCATTGTAACTTAAAAAATTTCTTGATGTTGCCTAAGTAATAACACATGCAAAAGATGCTTGAATCAGAAATATATGTCCCTAATTAAGACATGCAAATGTTGTTGAAGCATAAACATACAAATCTGAGTGACAAGACATACAACTCTAAGTGAAGAAAAATACATATAGACTTCAAATTCTGCATTGATTTTCCCTTGTTAAGGCAATCGAATAATGTCCTAAGTTTATCAATATGAAAGCGTATCCAATAATATGCATATTCAGGTATTAACTTCTTATATCTTGCTGGCAGAACAACATTTAAGTTTTTGCACAAACTCTATATCTTGTAAGTTGATTAAAACAGTCTCTTCTTGTCTCATTGTGTTCTTACAACATTGAACTCCTTGACAAAGGAAATCAAGGTGTTGCAGAATATTCAATTTCCTGAGTTGATCTCTCTTGTTTTTCATCAGGTAAATGTCTCTTTCCTATTTTAAAATTGTGTATGATCTTCACTCCTTTATAAGTATTTCATTATTAGTGGTTGTTATTATCTTATCTTTTCAGCTCTTGATGACTAAGAACTGGAGTGTGTACAGGTTGGACTTCTCTCTCCATCGGCTTCCAATATTATAGTGTTGTTGGTTATGTGTGAATTTTGTAGTAATATAAGGGTTTTGAAAGACTGTCTGATTATATATAGGGAAATTCTGGCGTTTTGGCGAATTTAGAGCTCAACATAAATTAATTGATTGAACAGGTATATATTTGAATCTTATACATGCTTGTTCTTAAGAAAGAGTTGCATCTTATAATTTTCAGTTCCATATCTCCTTTTCAGCAATTTTTGTCTTCAAAAAGGAAAGGTTTGATTTCTCAGGTCCATCCTCTTAATAAATACTTTTCTAATTTCAGTATTATTTAATTGGTGACTGTGTTTAGTTTCTTGTAGTATTAGTTTGAGTTCGTTTGAACTGAAGACCAAAGGTTTTTTTCTTCATAATAGTTTATGTGGTTTTCATATAGAAACCATGAAAGCATTTGTAGATTATACACTAAAATGATAATCAGGAATGATATTTCATGAATGTTCAATAATATATTGTTTCTTTTTGGCCTAACATCAATTTCTTTGTAGCTAATGCTCATTAATTTTAAGGTTAAAATAAACCACAACCTGAAATCCCCTTTCTTCACACATGTCGGTGGTATCATTTGCAATTTCTGATCAATCTTATACGATTTTCAAAATTTATGCAGGCACATGTTTTTGTCTTTCTATTTTCAATATGTTGGTGATTGTTTCTTGTCTTTTAATTGTTGTAGAACTAGTATTATTTTTGGCAGCAAATGTCTGATTCTTAAACCAAAATCCCGCAGCTTTTGATCAGGTAATTGGTTACCTCTTCAATCAAATATGTAATTTTATGTTTATTCATGTAGCTGCAAAGTTGAGATATCATCATCTATGCTTTCTTCTTGTGTTATTCATTTAAGGTTTATGCTCATAAACACCAACGTTAATAGTACAAACTTAAGCACAACACAAATGCATATCCTAACTCAGAATAAATATGAACACTAACAAAACGAATACATACACCAAATATACACAACTTTTTTGCTCGCAAAGACCACTATTATCAGTACAAACTTATAAGCAACCAAATGAAAGCTTAATGTGAACCTTAACAAACATAAAGTGCATTGCAAAAGGAAAATGTTTAATCAATAAAGAAGTTTTAATGACTTAGTTATCAATCAAAACAGAAATTTCTATGCACTTAAAAATAAACACTGCTTGATTATTTATAATTTATTGATTTTAATTATTTTATATATTAAGCCAAAGAAAATTGTAAATCCACAAGAAAATATTATTAGAAACTCCATGTAGAAAATATTATAAATCCACAAGAAAAATTTAAATTTTATATAGTCAATTGTTATAAAAAAAACTATTAAAGATATTTATAAATTATAATTGGTAACAAAAAAGATATCATAAACTCATCTTTGGTATTTATAAAGATTTGCAAGCTAATTCGATACCAATTCGATCATTTTAGAAATCCGTATAAAAGTTTGTTAAACTCTTAAAGTAACAAACTTAAGAGTTTATAACAGCCGACCAAACACAACTACTGTTCTATTGGAGTTGAAGTTTTTAGGAATAAAATAATAATATTTTTGATTACAATTTAAATTTAATTTTAGTTTTAATTTTTTAAAATGTATTGTCTAATATAAAATTGACATGTGGTCATCTCTAAAAATCCTTATATAAAAACTTTATCTTCTTCTCTTTCTAACTTTTTGATTTTTTTTTTATTTAAATAATGTTAAGAACCTCATTTAATAACTATTGTTGGAGGTCCTTTAGACACTTTCTTAGAGACCTATGTGCCAGATAGTCTTTTATGAATAGTCACTACTTTTTTCAAAATATTATTTTTTTATCAAGAGATTCATATGGTTTATCGCCATTGGAAATTTTCAAATTACTTAATAACTATTGGAATGAACCCACAAATGATTTGATGTCTTAGTTTCCCTTCTTCTCTATATAAACACAATCACACACTATTCTTTCAACTCTTCTTTCTCTTCTTGTTTTGAGCTTTGTTATTTCCAAATGAGACAAAAGGGTTTCAGTCACGGAAAAACAGCATTGCCTTGTGCTGCATGTAAGCTTCTTCGGCGCAGATGTGTGAAGATTGTGTCTTTGCTCCATATTTTCCGGCTAAAGAGCCTCACAAGTTTGCCATTGGCCACAAGATTTTTGGAGCTAGTAATGTCAATAAGATGTGGTAGGTGAAAATTTCACTTCTCTCTTTCCTTTTGAATGGTATATTATATATATATATATATATATATATATATATATATTGAGTAAGGCTTGTAATTTATGCCGGAATAATTCTTTACCATCCATTCGAGGTGTACGAGCTGAAAAGAAGTTATATACGTAATATGTATGAGAGAACATGTAGTTGAAATTTATCAATATTAAACAAGTAGCAATCTTTAAAATCCTATGAACCTAGTAGTGTGCGGTTGCAAGGAGGAGAATTAGCAGCTGATGATTGCTGACTTGAAGGGTACCAGAGTGTGTTTGTCTTTGTGGGAGAAACTGCACCTAATGTTCTTTTAGGAGAACCCGCTGCAGAATAGCCGCGAGGGGATACATTTTTTGGGTCAGGGCAAATCAGGTACGAGTTCAACTGTAGAAAGGACTGGATCGAGTGATCAGTCCTTGAGCCGGTTTTCTCGGGTATGAGCCATCCTAAATCTTAATGAGTTAGCCCTAACAAACCCATCAATATGGTTATTAGTCTTTGAGTTAGATTAACCATTGTCGTCGGATAGTCTTCCATCACATTGCTGCATTTGTCGTAGAATTACAAATTTTGGTTTTTTTTTGGTTAGTTTTATCATGTTAACATTATCTATATTACATTTTGAGTAGTGTATAGCATAGGTTGTCTTTCTTTACATATTCACCTAAAATGTACAAAGTGATTTATTTTCAGTTATATCATAAAACTTTTTTATTTACCAGAACTCGGTATGCTAATCGGGCCATAAGAGTGCAGCATGACGCCGAAAAGAGGAACCCATGATTGAGAATCCCTCAGACTACATAAGCTTATCATAGAACATGGAGATCCGAATGACACCATAATGAGTGGACTCGTCAGGTGATCGGACGGCTAGGATCTTACGATGCAGGGGTAAAGAGAAAAGCCTTATCAATTGGCACTCAATGTTGTGGAGCAACGAGAGTGGAACTCCATGGTCTATGATATGAAACACACCTCAATCCTCATAGGCAAGTCGTACTTGCACCTGGTTTGGATTGGACAAGCACTACAAGAAAATAGACTATTTGCGACAGAATTTTGCGATGCCAAATTTCCGTCGCATAATTGCTTTGCCTTTGCAACGCTCTTGCTATGAAAGATTTGGCATCGCAAGAGCGGATCAAAAATGCGACGTGGAAAAAACGTCGCAACTTTGCGGGAGAATTGCGATTCTATTGCGACGCTCTTGCGACACCTAGAAATATTTCGCAAAGGCATCGCAAACCTGTGACGTTCTTGCGAGACAATCTTTTTATTGCATGTTTGCGACATCTTTGCGTTGTTCTTGCAATTGACCTTTGCGACATCGCAATTCCATAGCAAAATTTCCGTTTTTTCCTATACATACCCCACCATGAGAATGTATTCTCACACCAAATCATAAGTAATAAGAAAGAGAAACTAGTGAGGAAATTTTCTTTTTCCAAAAAAAAATATTGTAGAGATAAATATATTCCATTAAATAGTTTTTCTAGAAAAAGAAAATGACGTCGGAACATGAAGTGTTCGCATTACAACGATGGATGTATAATCAAAGGGATATGGAGACCGGAGAAGTGACAAAAGAGTTCCAAGATGGGTTGCGAGCATTTATAAATCAGGCGGAAAATAACCCATATACTCCGAATGACGGTAATATCTTTTGTCCATGTATAAAGTGTGGGAACAAGAAATATTTGAATATGGATATGATGAAAATACATGTATATAATAGAGGATTTACTCCAAACTATTATGCCTGGTTTTCACATGGGGAGGGGTACAGTTTGGGTGATGGAAGTAGTAATACGGGTGCTGGTGTTAATGATCAACCTAGTCATTATAATGCTAATTATAGTCATGGCGGTAGTATGTTTAAAAACTATGCTCATCTACAAGAAAATATGTATCATGATATGGTTACATATGCATATCATGGTAATATTCCCAGTGTCGTTGAAAATACTATTGAAGAACCTAACGCGGAAAGAAAACAATTTTATGATATGCTAGATGCTGCAAATCAACCATCTATGAGGGATGTAGAGATGGTCTATCTAAAATGTAATTAGCATCTAAGTTGATGTCTATTAAAAGTCAGGGAAACATAAGTGAGAGAAGTATGAATCAATTTGCTGATGTACTTAAAGAGTATTTGCCAGAAGAAAATAATTCTGGTGAGAGTTATTATGAAATGCAGAAGGTTGTTGCTGGTCTTGGATTACCATTAGAAATGATTGATGTTTGAAGTGACAATTGCATGATCTTCTGGAAAGAGGATGATAAGTTGTAAGAATGTCATTTTTGTGGGAAGCCAAGATACCGAGCAATGAGATGACATGCCGAACATAAAGTAAATGATAGGGAGGTTACACATCCGTCAGATGCAAAAGCTTGGAAACATTTCCAAGCGGTACATATTCGGGTTTGTTAAGTCTCTGACAAACCCGAATGTATTCCGACAAGTCTCTGACAAATGCTAATAAGATTGTTGTATGAGTATTGAATAGTCAATCGTTATACTTAGCATCTCGAACCTTTATTAAAAAAAAGATTTTGTGAGGCTCATACGATGTCAGGGGCACGGATTTCGCAAGAGTGTCGCAAGTTTGCAACACCCTTGGGACATTCGTGCCCCTGACGTCGGAGGGGCCTCGCAAAGCCTTTTTTTATAAAGAAAGCTAGTCCATTGCAGGGACGTCATATTTTTGCGATAGCCCTGCGATGGCCATATAAACTTAAAACATGTGCAAAACCTTCTTCTCTTCTTCTCCCTTTGCAAAAACTTCTTCTCTTCTTCTCCCATCGGCTGCTCTCCACCGCCGATTCTCTCTTCCCTTCTCTGTCGCCGTCGTTCACCCAAGGTAAGGGATTTCTTCCCTCATCTCTCTCTAATCTCGTCTCTCATCTCTCATCTTTAATCTCTAATCTCTTCTCATTGCCGCCGCCAAACGTTCCGCCTCCATTCTCCACCGTCGGCGACCTCCTCCACCTCTCAAAGTAAGTGATTTCTCTCCCTTTATTGTGTTTGAAATCTTGATCTAGGATGTTAGAACTCGAAATCTAGGATCTTAGAATTTGATTTTAGATCTAGGATTTTAGAACTCAAATTTCAGATTTATTCCACTAGTTTTTTTTCAGAAAATACCATGATTTACTATACGTTTTTTATATTTATTAAAAGATTTTTGGCTAAATGTTTTTTGGATTTATGATACTATTTTTTATTTGTAAAATGTTTTCTTTGATTTACAAAACATGATTTTTGATTTTATTAAATATGTTTTGGAATTATAACATTATTTCGGATTTAATTAATGTTTTTTGGATTTATTACATTATTTTTGGATTTATAAAAAAAAATTTTTGATCTACAAAACACGATTTTTGATTTTACTAAATTTATTTCGGATTTATAACATTATTTTATGATATAATAAATGTGTCACGGATTTATTACTCTATTTTTGAATTTATAAATTTTTATTGATTTAATAGTGTAATGAAACATTTTATTACACTACTTTTGGATTTTGAAAACATTTTTTTTATTTACAAAATTTTTTTTGGGTTTACTTATTTTTTAGATATTGCAAAACATTTTTTAGATATTGCCAAATTCTTTTTTATTTCAAAAATTATTTTTTGGATTTACAAAACGGTTTTTGAATTTATTTGACTTAATTTTAGGTTTTGTATTACTATTTTCATTTTTATTGTTTCAAATGTGAGCCTCTCATATTCCTTACACTAGATATCTTTTTGATATCGGGGAAATCTCGCCGACCAATCCTGGATCGGGTTCGAGATCTGTTCTCCCGATGCCTGGTGCTAGTTTCTCCTCTCAGCCAGGGTTTTCTCTAGTAGCTGATACTGCACATGCACCTCCCGGTTTGTCCTAGTCTCTAACACATGATGTTGCTTCAAGGATTACAATTGAGGATATTCTATCTGATCTCGTCCACAAATATCTTCATAATCTTCATCTCAACCGTCCGACATGAACTTTGTGGTATTTTCTGTTATTTTAAATTTATTTACTTTATAAATGTATTATTATTGAGTTCCATGTAATATGTTTGATTTAAAATATATAGGTTCGATGACGACGGGATTTTAGCAACAACTGTTCGGAAAATCATTGAACGAGATTTTCAGGAGTCGCATGCTAACTTTTCCCAGACCCCGCTCCATGTCGTCGATCGATGGATCAGAATGTTTGCGGTATACTTTTCTCCTTCATTTCTTTTATTTTATTAAAATATTTTTTATGTATAATTTAATATAGTAACTTAATCTTTTTTTAGCAACGTTACCATTGGGAGGTTTTCATTACATCGCAAGTCCGCCAAGATTTTAAGCTGTCTTGCGGAGACGGATGAATGATCAAGTCGGTCGTTGGAAAGACAAATGGAAGAAGAAGGGCAACGAGGCAATGCCGTAATGGTTCAATGATTCGGCTGAGAAGGCCTTTTTCGATACTGGGAGGATCCGAAGTCACATAAGAAAAGCGCTAGCAGTCGTGTGGTTCGATTGTCTGATCATGATGGCAGCGGTCCCCACAAGCATTGCTCGGGCCGAATTTCGTTTAAAGCTCAAGCCCGCAAACTGGTAAATACTCTAGTTATATTTTTTGAATATTTTAAAATATATTATATTACTTTTTAATTTACTAATTAAATTTTTTCAATACTTTTAGCAAGAGGAATCAATCGATACTCACCCTGATATCCTGAACATTCTATATGTCACCAAGCACAACAATGACGGAGTTTTTGTGGACAAAAAATCTGAAAATATCTACAACGACGTCACTGCAAAGATGCAAGAATTAACGTAAGACTGCACTGATGAGAGTTCTGCATATGGGAGATTATCTACTGCACAGAAGAACCAAATATATGGAGAGGTAAAATTGTTTTAAATTATTTCTTTCATTTTAAATTTATATAAATTATTCTAACTTTTGAATATATTTATTTTATTAGATCACTCCCCGTAAAAATGGGAGATTATTTGAAACACGTTCACTCAGATCGATAATCAAGGATCGAGCAGTGCATTTCACCTCAAGGATTCTCTCAATCCTCTGGTACTTCTAACGATCTTAGAGATATAGTCGATCGTCAGACGCAAGAATTAGATCGGACAAACAGCAAGCTGGCCAAAGCAAAGAAAAAATCACGATATATGATCGCTTGTGGTCGATTCTATCCAAAAAGGATCCAGAGTTGGCTGATGCTTTGCAGAGATCGACACTGAAGACAAAGACTCCGTTCGGAGAATTTAGACCGATCTAAAAACTTTTAAATTTTTTGAAACATTTGTTGGATAATTTTATTTATATTTAATTGAATTTATTTTATATTTTAATGATCTTAATATTTATGTTTATTATTTTTTATTTTTTGAAAATACCATCGCAGGGCCGGCCTTGCAGAAACGTCGCAGATGATGGCGTCACATGGACGTCGCAAGATTAGGCCTCACAAAAACGTTGCAAGGTAGAGTCTCGTAAGAACGTCACAAGATAGAGCCTCGCATAGTCGTCGCAAGGCTTGGACTCGAATAAGCATTGCAAGTTTTGCTTCTCCTTTGCGACATCTAAGTTCGCAAATAGCTTTGCAACGTTTTCCGGACGTCGCAAGGTTTGCGACGTCTCTGCGAGGAATTCATGCTTGCGACTTGCAAATTGCGAGATAATGTGTGTCGTCGCAAGGCTGTCTCAATTCTTTGTTTGCGAAGCCCTTGCAAGGCAATCCTCTGTCGGAATCTCCCAGTTTTCTTGTGGTGAAGCTAACGAGGAGAATGGATCGGGTTTTGGGTTTGGGCTCTGGTTTGGACCAAACATGAGAGTCGGGTAGGGTATTAATGTTGGTGAAGTCTAGTGGGATGATGCGGTCACGGTTCACAGGGTTAGTCTTGAATAGTTGTGTGACAGAGCTCATGATTATAGATATCTATAGGGATTTATTTATTTCTTTGAGACTTTTGATGAGAGAAACGTTGTGGCTTTAGCACTATATGTAGGGTCGAGAAAGAGCTGATCACACACGTACGCATGTGTGTGTTTATGTGGAGAAAAGCTTTTATTTTGGTTTGAACTCTTTTTTTCTATTTCTAATTTTCTATGTATCATAAATATGAATAAGATATCAATAAAGAAAGAGATCTTTGTCGTTTTGGGAATGTACATCTCCATATCTCCATATATACATAACACACACGCATATATTTTTGTTTTGTTAAAATGTAGCTTTAAAGATAAACAATTAAGAAACAAGAGAACCAAAACCTCTTCATTTTTACCGTACAAATCATTACTAAAATTATGTTAATTTTTGAAACGTAAAATAAAATGCCCTAAGTTACTGAATAATTTTATTGTTATTTATACAACACATTTATTACATATAAGCTACGTTAGCTTTGTTTAGTTTTGATGCACCATGCATGTGAAGTTGGCTTTTAAAGTGCCATGAAAATAGTTTTGTTTTTGTTTTAAAGGGTTGACAAATTTTTCCCCCTTACACTTATCACTTTCTCAGCTTTTAAATACTAAATTTTTGGTTTTCTGTTTTATGCCAGGAACTTTGATCATTCTTTATTTTCATACACCATCTTGTACAATATAAACATAAAACTACGCACGCAATTGAACATAAAAAACGATTAACCGCGATTTAAGAATTGCGTTTAGAATAGAAACGACGTCGTTTTGACTAATTTTTTGGGAGAGCCAAAACGAAGCCGTTTTGAAAAAATCATCCCGTTTCACCAGTAACAGTAAATCCTTTAACCCCTTTTGGAAATATCTCCAACGGTAATCCATTAGCCATAAGGATCTCGTCTATAGATTCTTTCTCAGCAGAGATCGAGATCTCGGCTACGAGAACAAAATAAAGAAACGAGATTTGAATAGTACGAAACATAGTAAAAATGGTTTTCTTTTAGCTAGATCTCTCTAACCTATGAAAAAATTGAATGAATAGATTTAAGCGAAGAAGAAGGAGCAGAAGAAGAAGACGACATTTTGGTGACAGCTTGAAACAGAGTGGTGACACCAACCAATGAATAAGCGCCACGTCAAATATGTCCACCGTTTCGTTAAACGTGAGTTGTTTCTCTTTGACTAAACCCATTCTATAGGGGGACCGTACCATATGGGATCATAAGAGACATTCAATTTTAGAAATGGATCAAGAGATCGCATATAAGAGATGAGCCTACACGATACAAGTTGAATCGAAGCTGACAAAATGTAGTCAAGAACCCCAATTTCACACTCAAGAACTCTAATTTCCCTACAAATCCCCAAATTGGAATTCGAATTCGATTTTGTTTTAATTTTTTTCAAAACGGCGTTGTTTTGGCTCTCAGATTAAACCAAAAAATTAGCCAAAACGACGTCGTTTCTATTATAAACGCAACTTTTAAATCGCGGTTAATCATTTTTTATGTTCAATTGTGTGCGTAGTTTTATGTATATATTGTACAAAATGGTGTATGAAAATAAAGAATGATCAAAGTTTCTGGCACAAAATAAAGAATCAAAAGTTCGTGATTAAAAACTGAGAAAATGATAAGTCTATGGAAAAAAATTCGTCCAACCTATTTTAAACCATGAAAATAGTTGTAAACGAATAAAGAAGAGTTGATATGTAATAAATAAAGAGGAAAGAGCAATGAAAGTTGTACTCTCGATGAGTCTTGTCTAAACAGCTCAGGTGGTTTCTTAACAATTCAACCATACACAACTCTAACTTACACGTGTGTTTTATTTTGTCATTTTCTCCTCTTCTCTTAATTCTTATTTGTCGTCTTTGTAGTCAATTTTCATCTTTTTTGTCATGCATATGCATTTACACTTCCATCTTAGTGACAGCTCTATCATCCGGTTTAGGTCTTTACAACTAATGCTAAACCGAACCGAAACTTATTATATGTGGAGTAGCTAGCCGGTTCACCCGATTTTTCTTATAAAGAAACCCTGAAATCCAACACCATTTGGACTGAATAAACATAAGTCAACATAATCCGGATGGATATTGAATTTGATAAGAGAACGAGTTTAACTTTTGTTTAATCTTTGCAACTATTACGAACTTTATTATAATTTCTACGGCAAACAAAAACGTAATCAGTCGGAAATGCAAGCAAGATTTGAATTAAAGCTTCCTTTACTACAAAAAAAATTCTGTCTACGTAATACTATATTTTACAGTAAAATTAGCAATCTCATAGTATTTGTGGAACTAGATAAGCACATAGAATTAGAAATGCTTGACTTTTGTTTTGCGATGAACATGGGTATGGGCCTACTATCTGGGCTTATACTCAAAATATTTCAGGCTTACAATAATAACTCGGTTTACGTCCTTAACCACTTTTTTCTGCCCATAATTGCAAGAAGTCGCGTAATGTGAAATTTAGCGGAGTTATAGGAAAAATGGACATTTGATTAGGTTAGATATTTGTATGTTGCTCTTTCAACCGAAATTTCATCTTTAAAAATCGTGTTAATTTATATTATTATGTTCGAAATTTGGAAGATAAAAATATAGTTCATATTTTGTCGAATCAAAAGTTGTTGACAATTTTTTTAAAAAAAATTAACAATTAAAATTACTGATCATGTTGATTTACAAAATAAATCAAAATTACTTTGTAGTTGCAATCTTGACCAAGTATATTTTTCATTGCAATTAAATTTAATAAATACTAAAAGAAAAATCAAAAGCATTATTTATGTTTGTTGTGGTATATGATTTTCCAAACGATCATGACCTCAATAAAAGGAAATAGAATGTATTCCAAGGGATTAATTTAAGCAAATAGTGGAAAATGTAAATTTTGTTTATGATAAATATAAATAGCAACTTGCTCACGCGCAGATTCAAATTAAGAAAGAAAAAACAAAGATTGATAAAGATGGATGATTCGTCTAGATAACACATGGTGCTTATCATATGAATCCTATACACACATTGTTGTCGTGGTCCGATCTTGATTTATAGTTTAATATATTTTATTCACCGATACAAACTTACATTGAAGTCAGTAATCTAACCTCAGCTCTTTTGTCATTTTATTCTCTCCTTATCTTTTATGCTTCTTCTTATCTTTTGACTTGTAGAAAACTACGTATCGAACCAGAAACTTTTTGGTATTTTTGTGTTTAAAGTTTAAAGAATGAGCAAGTGATTATATTTAATTACTTGGATCAGATGTATGACGTGGACATTAAGCTCCCATCTCCATTGTTGGCTTTCATCTTTTTATTATAATTTTAATTTGTCAACCACATATAGTGTATATTCGTATTCGAAGTTAAAGCTTTTGGACAACATTTGTTAAGTATATTTGACAAAAAAAAAAAAAAAAAGAAATTCACTGAATCAAACCAACAATTAATGATCTCAACGTGGACACTTTTTCATCTATTTTTCTTCGTTTCTCTTTTAAAATATACTAAAAGTATTACCCTGTCCACAAAAGAATAATACTCTTATATATTACATAGATATAGTCAATTAATATAAAGTACATTAGAAAAAGATCGAACGAACAAAACTATATAAAATCATTCTTTTAGAAACGGATATAATCATTCTATACTGATTCCATAAGTTACATGAAGATATTTATATATATATATATGTTTTTTTTATGTAGAAATAAAGTTAATCCTAAAAATATTTTACTTTAACCATTTATAGTTTGAAGTTTTCGTATGTGTGATGGGGTGCATGATATATACATCAATTATCATAGACAATGCACAAATTATTAAGATGGTATAAAAGATCCAAACGGTCTGCATTTGACTTGTTTTTGGAGAAGTTCAGAAGAATCAGAAACTTTTTTCCTATATTTCTCGGAATATAGTTTTTTATGCTTTGAATTTTAGTGGGGATTTACTAGCACATCAAGCTAGAAATTCAGTTAGAGACTATATTTTCGTAGAAACTTTACTATTAGAAGTAGAAATTAGAATCTCGGTTTACTTAATATAAACTGACACAATTGTTATTTTTGTGTTCTCGATTATTCCATCGATATATTTGTTTTATTTTTTCTTTTCCGATAAAACGTTTTGTAACAATTTTTTTGATAACTAAGAAGATTCGATCTACAAATCCAGAGAGTTCAACGAAGAATCAAGCTGCTGTAAACAATAATACAGCTAAAACAGATACAATTCCAATTCAGAATCCGAATCAATCATCTTCTTTGATCTCTTCAGATAGTGTTTCAGAAATCTTCATCTCAAGATCTGTTTGATTTCAATGGAATCCAGTATTCTCCACACTTCTTTCTGACAAGTGCAGATAAACCAGGTTCCTCTATAATATTTGAAGTTCAGATGGTACTAATTATAATACTTGGAATATTGTTAGCTGGATTGCTTTAAATGCCAAGAACAAATTAGGATTTGTAGATGGATTGTTACCAAGGCATGTTGAATCTGATCCATTACACAAAATTTGGTCTAGATGTAAGTCAAATTATGGATCATCAACTCTGTTTGAAAAGAGATTTAGAGTAGTATATTGAGGTTGCATGATTCTGTAGATATATGGAAGGATTTAATGTCACAATTTTATGTGACAAACTTACCAAGATCATATCAGATGTCTATACAGATTTGGTT
>JAKUCM010001499.1:2500-43300 GCA_023374145.1 Lepidium sativum | reverse complement strand
GAGAGAGAGAGAGAAATTTTGCAACCTAGTGGTTTTTAATTATGGTTTTTTCACGATAGTACTTAAATTGACGTAATTTTTATAAAATTTTGTATGATATTATAGTACAATTGTACAAATGCCTTACGCATCTAAGAACATAATCTTGTTTATAAAAAACTATGATTCATCGATCTTGGACTTGATGACCTAAGAGCCACACCCACATACAATGAGTTATATTACAACTTTAGATCGATGTTACTTTTAGGCATATTTGCATTTTAATTTTCGAGAATTTAAATTAGCTACTAAAATTTTAATGTCATCATCGAAAAATAATCATATATAAAAATAATACAAATACCTTTTATATCAGATTATACACACATGCTTGATTCATAGATTGTGCATTTCCCTACAGATAACATACACATGTACTATGAACTCAATGAGTGGAAACTCTAGAGGTCACATGCTTGCTTGCATCTTGGGTCATTTTAATGATTAGCAACACATTTATTAATAATAAGCTGGCTTTATATCGATACTGATTAATTAGTGAAAGGCATAAATTTGTACTATTCACTATAAATACTACTAAGTGTTTAGTGGGGGAACAAGAAAGTTAAAAAGCATTAATTCCTACCACTATCCTCCACTCTTACCGGCTTATTGTAAAAACAAACAAACAAAATATTTGGTCAACGATTCAAATACAATCTTTGTTATGTTTTATCCAAATTTAATTTTACTGGACCGTGTTTTTTCTATATAATACATTGGTGATTTATTAAAAGAAAGGAGATTTGATTATAGATTGAATTTTGTTGATTTAACTGTTGATAAAATTATAAAAAGTCAAATAAAAGCAAAGCCGAATCTGTTTTTTCTTTTATGAGTTTGTTATTATTAATGCTTTTGTGTGGAATTTTTAAGTTTGTTTTCGTACTAAGTTTTAGAATTCAACCAAACAAAATAAAAGAGGCTAATGAAAAAGATAAACATGGCGCCGAATCTATAGTAAACCATTCGGTAGAGAGAAATCTAAATCAAGTTTGTAAATTAGTGAAAGTGAATTTAAATTGTCCCTACCATAGTATTATAATAATATGGAGAAAATGGTCAAAGCACTATGAGTTTTGGTAGATTTTTATTTAGATGCATTGAACATGCTTCTTATTTACACAGTTGACTCTTCAATTCCAACTACCACTTTTTTCGTTTTTGCTATAAATATCTTATCTAACAGATCATAGATATATAATAAATTAAGTAAATATGAACATTGTACAGTGATTAATCCACTTAGAAATCTGAATTTGAAATTTTTTTAAAACATAGAATTCGTAAAAAAAAAGGACTTGTTTAGTTAGTGGACTAGCTATTACCGGAAAAAATATGAAATTTATTTTTGTCAATGTAACAATTTTCTTTTCATTTATAAGGAATAAAAAAAAGGTTTCATCATCAATTTAGACTTTATGTAGTTTGTTGATGACCTTGATTTTCAGGTTTGGATAACAAAATTTTGAGTCTATTTAAATACTAATATTTTAGTCCAGTTTCTCATGAATTTTTATTTTAGTTTATTTATTTATTTTAGATTTAGTTTTTGAAAATATTATTGTTTTATGCCAATTCTTGTATTTTACTATTCTATTTTTGATTATTATATGAATCTGCAGAAGATTTTGTGTGCAAGATGTTGTAATTTTCGTTTTTTGTTCAACTTTTAATTATATTATTATTTATTTTCCAAAGTTTTTTGAATTATACATGTTTTCACAATCACTTTTTACTATTGTTTTGGATAATATTTTCTTCTTTCATTCTTATGATTTATATCACAAATTCAATAAATGGACGATTAGGATTTTTATAATCGACACATGGTCATTTAAATTTCTCTGGTGCATCGAGTCCACTATATTTGTTTTTCTCTCCACTAGACAGTAGAGAAGGGTACAATTTTCTCACTCTATAATCATATTTTATTATGCTTCTAAATGGTTTTATTATTTTCTTAATACCACTAGTTTATGAATAGGTTAACTTGGATAATTCAATTGATAAGAAGAGATTACAATATATACACACATAGAGGAGATACTAGGTTTAGACTAATTACACAATTAACCTTTATATATATCATCTATATTCTATATGCCCCCACAAGATGGAGTAACCGAAGTTAAACCAATCTTGTTATTCATCTCTATGTATCTCGGACGTGGTAATGGCTTGGTTAGAGTGTCCGCAAGCTGATCCTTGGAGGAGACATGAACGACTCTTAGTAGACCTTGTTGTACGAGTTCGCGAATGAAATGGTAATCAAGTGCTAGATGCTTCATTTTGGAATGGAAAACTGGATTTGCACATAAGTAGGTGGCTCCGACGTTGTCACAATATATTACCGGGGGAGTGATATTGTTGTTGTGGCCGAGTTCTTTGAGTAGTGAGACCACCCATTGAATCTCTGTGGTCGTGGCAGATACCGCTCGGTATTCTGCCTCTGTGGATGAACGAGCAACGCTCTTTTGCTTCTTTGAAGTCCAAGAGATTGGTGTTGTGCCTAAGTACAGAACATAACCATTTGTAGATATGAAATCATCCGTGTCCCCAGCCCAATCTGCGTCACTATATGCATGTAACACGGAAGAGGAATTGCGCCGAATGTGAATGCCGTGTGTCATTGTGCCCGCTAGATATCGGAGAACTCGTTTCACCGCTTGCCAATGTAGCTCAGTAGGAGCATGCATAAAATGTGATAACCGGTTGACACTATAAGCTATATCGGGCCTTGTGAATTGTAAATATTGTAAGCAACCAAGTACCATTCGATATTCATGCGCATCAAGGAGAGGAGAACCCGATTTCAATGTGAGTTTCGGCATTGGTGACATAGGTGTAGTGACCGGTTTTGCATCCAGCATCTTTGCTTTCTCCAACAAATCGATTATATATTTCCTTTGCATTAGGTGAAGACCAGATTTCGTGTGTATTACTTCTATGCCAAGAAAGTAATACAAGTCAGACGGAGCCTTCAACGAGAAACGTTGTGAAAGTGCATCGATAAAACTGTCAACAAGTGTTGGTGTGGACCCAGTGACAATGATATCGTCAACGTAGACCAACGTGTAGAGCTTATCCGAGCCGTTTGTGTAGACGAACACGGACGTGTCTGCGACAGAATTATGAAAACCAAGTTGAGTAAGATAGGAACGAAGTTCTTGATACCAGGCACGTGGTGCTTGCTTTAGGCCATATAGTGCTTTTCGTAACCTCCATACATGGTTGGGATTATCTCTATCAATAAATCCAGGTGGCTGGGAGACATACACCTCTTCGGATAAAGTGTCATGAAGAAAAGCGTTGTTGACGTCTAGTTGCTGTATTTTCCAAGAGTGTGTGACAGCAAGGTGAAGAATAATACGAATGGATACTGATTTGACCACCGGGCTGAAAGTTTCTGAATAATCAAGACCATACTTTTGATTGAATCCGCATGCTACAAGTCTTGCTTTTTACCTGTCAATGTCACCACTAGGTAGATATTTTAGTGTATATATCCACTTTGTAGAGATTATATTATGACCTGGTTTTGGTGGAACCAACTCGTATGTGTGATTACGGAGTTGTGCATTTAGTTCATCATCCATTGCTTTCCGATAGTTTAAGTCTCGCAAGGCTTGAGTCACTGTTGTGGGTATTGGTGGTTGTGGTTTGGTTTTTAGAGCGGTATAGGAGAATTTGTGGTTCGGTTTTGTGATATTGGCCTTTTTGCGTGTTTGCATAGGATGAGTATTTGTAACCAGTTTTGGTGCAAGGGTGTTGGCGGTGGAGGAGGCGATGTGAGTGGGTAGATTGGTGGTGGAAGGTTGTTGTGGGCCTGGTTGTGGTGTTTGGGATGGATGAATTGGGCTTAAGTGATTGGTTGTTGGGCGTTTGGGTGGTGGAAGTACAGATTTTTGGCGGTTGCATCTTTGATAAGTTAAAAGAGGAGGGTTAGAAAAGTTTACCAATTGTGCAGCGTGGTGAAGATCCAAGATCAGGGGCGCGGTTGGTGACGGCGATACGAGTGGCGGTGTAGCAAACGGTATGGTGGAGGTAGTTGTGTGTGGTTGTGATGTGGAGGATTCAAGATTTTGATTGGTGCCTTTTTCTGATCCATGTTAAGCAAATGGAAATGACGTCTCCACAAACCGAACATGTCGTGACACATACAAGCGACCAGTGGTTTGATGTAGACAAATGTACGCGCTTTGAGTGAGAGAATACCCCAAGAAGACACACGGCAAGGAGCGTTCTTCGAGTTTGTGAGTAGTATAGGGACGAAGCCACGGAAAACACAAACTGCCGAAAATCTTGAGCTTGAGATAGTTGGGATCTTGATTGAAGAGTTTCTTGTATGGTGAGATGTTGTTAAGAATTGGTGTTGGCATGCGATTGATGAGATAGACCGCAGTGGCAAAGGCGTAGGGCCAATATTCTCGTGGAATAGAGGCTTCATGAAGAAGAGTAAGACCAGTTTCGACTATATGACGGTGTTTCCGTTCTGATAGACCATTGTGTTCTGGAGTGTGAGGTGGTGATGTTTGGTGCGAGACTCCATGTGTTGCAAGAAACGAGCGAAGAGCAAGAAACTCGCCCCCATTATCCGTATATAATGTTTTGATCGGTGTCTGAAAACGTGTCTCAACCAAAACCTTGAATGCGATGAATATTTCCCGAACTTGAGACTTTTGCTGCAACGGATATAGCCAAGTGTAGCGTGTATGGTGGTCCACGAAAACAACATAGTACTTGTAGTTCTTGGTGGATAATATTGGTGACATCCAAACATCGGAATAGACATACTCAAGTGGTTTGGTGGAGACAATTGTATTTGTGGAAAATGGAAACTTGTGGCTTTTATTGATGAAACAATGAGAACACGGAAACTGTTTATCTTTTTTTTTTTTTTTTTTTTTTTTTTTTTTTTTTTTTTTTTTTTTTTTTTTTTTTTTTTTTTTTTTTTTTTTTTTTTTTTTTTTTTAGGGAAGAGATGTTTTTGGTGTTGGTGACGTTAGGTAGGATGCGATTTGGTGTTGCGGGATTGGTCACTCGTATAGCTCGTCTTTAGTTCTCCCTTGGAGCAAACGGGCCCCCGTTCTGAGATCCTTCACCTGAAATGATGCGGGAAAGAATTCCACCGACACTTGGTTAGTATTGCACAATCGATAAACTGAGATAAGATTCTTATGAAGATTTGGAATGTAAAGAACGTTATTTAATTTTAAAGGACGAGAGGGAGTTGAAAGAGAGGTGGAACCGGTATGGGATATTGCGAGACTTGAACCATCAGCAATGGTAACCTCTTCTCCACCATTGTAGAGTTGATGAAGAGAGAGATTATTTAAGTCACTTGTGAGGTGATGTGTTGCACCAGAATCCATGAGCCAAGGTGTAGAATCACTTGGTGAGAGAGACGCCATATTGGCACGAGGCTGCCATGTTTGATTAGGAGGCTGAGCACGAGGTTGGAACGACGGGTAAAAGTTGCGTGGAAGTTGAAGCTGAGAACAAGTGCGTGCACTATGTCCAAACACTCCACAGATTTGGCACTTGCCTTGATACCCACGTGTTGTAGGTTGCTGTTCGCTGCGAGGTTGAGAGTTGTTGCGATAGGGACGTTGTTGTTGTTGTTGTGGCTGAAGTTGACCACGCGAAAATGAGCTGCGAGACGCATTCGAATTGTTGTTGTTGTTGAGACGAGTAGATGCAACATGTGCAGATACTGGTGTAGTGGCGGAGGAAGATCCGATTTGAGCCTGAATCCGGAGATCATGATTTAGCATCTTCTCGTGTAGTTCGGTCAGAGTCGGAGGCGTGTCTCTGCTTTCAATTTGATCAACAAGTGACTTGTACTCCTCTGGTAATCCGTCAAGAATAAACTTCACTTTGTCCTCATGATCAATCGCTTTGCCTAGTAGAGCCAGTTGATCGAAGCGCGTTATAAAACCTTGAAAGTATTCGTGTATGGATTTGTTACCTTTGGTCCATGACTTGAGCTGTTGTTTGATTTGTTTGATATGTCCCCGACTGGGCTTAGCGTAGATTGAGGTGAGAGTGATCCAGATGTCAGCAGACGTGGTTGTAGTGGATAGAATCGGTTGAATCGAGGTTGAAATAGCTCCGAGAAGGGCGTTGTACACTAACCGATCTTGCCGTTTCCAGAACAGGTACATCGGATTGGGAGTGGCTACATCGTCTGTGACAATTGTTGGAGAAGGAATGGATCGAGATCCATTGATGAAACCAGCGAGATCATATCCGTCGAGTAAAGCGTGCACTTGGCGGCTCCACATTAAGAAGTTGGAGTCAGTGAGTTTCGTGACATTTGACATGTTCACATTGAACAGAGTAGTGGTGTCAGAGAAGGCTATGTTCTCAGCATTTGACATAATGAAATAATGAAAGAACTAGTGAATAGACAATAAGGATTGTTGTTGTTGTTTGTGAGTAACGTCACAGACACAGACGTGGAGGAATAAGGAGACAAACAAAAAACAAAAAAAACAAAAACAAAAAAAAAAAAACCTTGAAGAAGAGAAAGAGAAGCGTGACGAAGAAAGACGTGACAAAGAGAAACGTGACGGCTATTTTGTTTAGAGACCGATTTGCTCTGATACCATATGAATAGGTTAACTTGGATGATTCAATTGATAAGAAGAGATTACAATATATACACACATAGAGGAGTCACTAGGTTTACACTAATTACACAATTAACCTTTATATATATCATCTATATTCTATATAGTTAACATAAGAACCATATTCCAAACTTTTTCCACCTTTTAATTACTGTAACAAATTCGTTTTGTTTTACAATATTTTTAAAAGAGAGCTCTCGAACAGACATACATATAGAATACAGATGTGTAAATATAAATAATTATAAATAAAATAAATATATTATGATTTGCTAACAGTATCAATCATGTCCTCATTGTTTTTGTTGTTCGTTATATTTGCACATTATTATCAATTACCACTTGAAGTGATTTTAATTAATTCATGCTGTCAGAAGCCAATAAAACTGGAGAATAATCAATGATTAAAAAGAAAAATTAGTTTATTAAACAATGTAGTTGAGTTATTTATTTACTTAAAATTAATAATTGCTACTACAACTATAGTAATTGAAAAATGGGAATGCAGAATTAATGTAGTTGGGGAAGAAATAGTTAATGATTTTCATGTTATATTTAAGTTAATGATGATGGACCATAATGATAATTGATTTCATAAATGCTTTTGTTCTTGGACATGACCAACTCGAATCAATGCCAAGGACACATTTGCGCATTTTATGTCACATGTATATGTATTGATATATTAATATGATACACAATTTCTTTATGTTATTCGACTATTATGATTCTCATGTGTTGTGAAATTTGATCATTTTGCTTTTTGATTTGCTTCTTTGTAAGTTGTAAAAATGCAAGACACAAGAGATGTAACAAATTCCAAAGTCTTAAATACCGGGTTTGGTACGTCTCGACGGACTAACAGTCAGTCAGTAGGGGTTTATACCATGAAGAGTAATACACCCACAATAAAAATCTCTCAAAGACTCACCAAGAGAAAACCCTCAAAAACAATCAAGTAAACTCTCTACTCTCTGTTCTCTATTCTCTCTTTTCTTTGACTCTTTCTACTTCTAATTACTCACACCACACAGCCTAACATTGCATAAGTTACTACTTATGCAATTCCCCTTTACATCACCCTTTTGACTACTTTTCCCTTTGTAATGTTCTTAAGCCTCTTTAAATCAAGTCCAAAACGTCATGGGCCGAGGAAGAAAAGAGGAAGCCCACCAGAGATAATGAGGTCTACCTGAAACCAAACCAGGCCACAAGAGGCGCGGCCCAAAGCCCAAATTCAGGTCCCTCACAAGTAAAGAGGGGACTCGAAATGCCCCCTCACAAACTCTACCTCGTTTCAGTCTCTCTCTTTCTCTCACTCTCTCTCTCTCTACGACTGTACGACTTCAGAGTTGAGACGACTATTCAACTCCACCTTCGACATGCACCGCCGAAGCCCTTACCGCCATCGACATGCAACACCTCCGATGACTTCTCCTCCGACATCTACCGCCGGAGCCTACCTCTTCACCGAGATAGAGAATCAGTGCCGAAGCACTTTCAGGTTATGTAACCCTTCCTCAAACTTTTTTATCAGAATCAATTTAGTAATAGATCTGCTGGATTCACGCTTGTATCTATCTTTCTTACCGTAATTGTTCCTTCTGTAACATGTTCTTTGATAAAGTTGTATTTAACATCTATATGGTTTGTTCTTTCGTGATAGGTGTAGTTCTTCGACAAGCAGAGGACACTCTGAGAGTCGCAGAAGATTTCGGCATCGTCTTGTGGAAACCCTAATTCAGAGGAGATCCCCTTCAACCACGACGCTTCCTTTCCAGCTTCTACCAAGGCGATGAACTCAGCTTCTGTAGTCGAGAGAGCCACAATGTGTTGAAGAGACGATCTCCAAATTACGGTGTTCTCCCCTGCCTGAAACACATACCCGATAATCGATCTCCTTCTATCTAGATCTGCTGCGAAATCATTATCACTATATCCTCTTACTATAGCTTAAGAATTCCCTTCTTTCTGTCTCTTATGATATCAATACCTAGGATTTTTCTTGCAGCTTCTAAGTCTTTCATTTCGAATTCTTTGCTTAGCAGCTTCTTCAATCTAGAGATCTCTTCCATATTCCTTGCAGCCACCAATATATCGTCCACAAATAACAACAAATAGACAATATTGTCATTCTCAACACGTTTGAAATAGACACATGGATCATGCTCACTTCTGTTGTACCCTTGAGATTTCATGAACTTGTCAAACCTCAAGTTCCACTACGTAGGAGACTGTTTCAGTCCATATAGGGACATCTTTAACAAACACACCTTATCCCCTTCTGTAAAACCTTCTGGCTGCTCCATTAGAATCCGCTCATCAAACACTCCATGTAGAAAAGTCGTCTTAACATCTAACTGTTCTAGTTCCATATCTAACATAACCACCATAGACATCATTAGGCTGATGGTGGCATGTTTCACAACTGGTGAAAACACATCGTGATAGTCTATGCCTTCTAACTATGGGTAACCTTTGGCCACTAGTCTAGCTTTATAGCGAGGTTCTTCCACTACTGGAATACTTGGCTTTAACTTGAACACCCACTTATAGCCTATGACCCTTTCTCTCATAGGTCTATCAATTAAAACCCAGGTCATGTTTTTCTTTAATGAAACCATTTTCTCATATGTAGCTTCTGTCCACCGTGCTTTTTCTGCACTGCTTACAGCCTCTTGATAGGTTCTAGGTTCCTCTGAGTTTATTAACTGAGCCATGTTCAATGCATATACCGAGACACTTGAATCATTATATCTGCTTGGAGCTTTAATCCGAGTCTTTCTTTCTCTATCTCGTGCTAACTGATAATGCTGCAATTGGTATGTTTCAATTTCTTCTTCAACAGTTTCAGTATCTACTTCTGAATTTTCTCCACATTCATCATCTTCTTCTACATGATCTTCTTATTCAGTAGAGTTATTAGAATTAGGTAGTAGAAAAGAAACACGCTTAAACTTTCTTCTTGAATCACTCAATTCAACATCCCTAAGTTGAGCATGATCTGAGTCTTTGTACATTATATGTTATTCAAAGATGACATCTCTGCTAACAATGCATTTCTTCTCCTCATCATTCCAAATTATGTACCCTTTTACACCTTGAGGGTAACCTAGAAATATTCCTTTCTTTGCTCTAGGCTTGAGCTTCCCTTGGTTCACATAGTAGTATACCATGCATCCAAACCTTCTCATGTGATCATATTCTGGTTTTCTCCCTCTCCAAAGTTGTTCGGGTACATCGTAATTTAGAGGTTTTGAAGGTGATATGTTCAGCATGTACATAACTGTAGATGATGCTTCTGCCCAGAAAGACTCTCCCAGACCAGTTTCACATAGCAAGCTTCTCACTTTCTCTAGAACAATTCTATTCAGCCTCTCAGCTACTCCATTCTGCTGAGGGGTATACGGACATGTCTTGTGTCTCAGAATCCCATGTTCTTTGCAATAGTCTTCGAAAGTCTTGTTACAGTATTCTAGACCATTGTCTGTCCTCAAATCTTTCAGCTTCGGATTGCTTTGATTTTCCACTAGGATTTTCCATTCTACAAACTTTGTGAATGCTTCATCTTTTGTTTTTAGAAAATATATCCATATCTTCCTTGTGTAGTCATCCATAAAAGATATGTAATAATGGTATCTAGATAGACTGGGAGTTACATTTGGTGATCCCCAAAGGTCTGAGTGAACATATTCAAGTCTCTCACTAGATGTATGCTTCCCTGTTCAGAACGATTGTCTATGAGATTTTCCCAAAATACACGGCTCACAACTCCCCAAAGACTTGATGTCTAATCCTTTTAACAACTTTTTCTTTATCAGCATCTTCAAGTTCTTTTCGCTGATGTGTCCAAGCCTAATATGCCAAAGAGTTGCTTTGTCTGGCATTTCAATTGCAGAGTTTGCTTAATCAACCACAAACTCCCCATCTAGGTAGTACACAGTATCTCTGTAATCCCCTGCTAATACTTGCTTGTCACCTTTAAAGACCCTCATTCTGAAATCTCTTGACATGAACCAACACCCCAACGATTCTAGCTGACCAAGGGAGATCAAATTCCTTTTTGCAGAGGGAGAGTATCTGACTTGAGTCATAATCACTTCACATTTATTGGAATTCAGTATTTTGACCTTCCCTATTGTTGTGATCTCACAGAAAGTATCATTCTCCATGAATATCTTTCCACCATCAACTTCCTCTGTATCAAACATCAAATCCTTTCTGTAAGTGACATGATACGAGCACCCAGAGTCAAGTATCCATCCATTTCTTAACTTTTGGTCCATCGTTGCGAGCATCTCTGGTTATGTCCATGCTGAAGTAGCAACTACAGCTTCTGCCTTTGAGTGATTTGACTGACCATATGTAGAATGACCTCTCTTTGGACAATTTGCTTTGAAGTGATCTAGACCTCCACATATCCAGCAAGCTCATTCTTTTTTAGGTCTCGACTTGCTTCTGCTAGCAGCTTTACCTTTCCCATGACTTTTCTTTTCACTTCTTCCTCTTGTCTGAACAAACAACCCTTCACCGACAATCTTTTGTTTTCCTTTCTTCTTGAGTTCCATCTCTATGAAATACGCATAGCTTATTATCTCTTTTATTGTAATAGTAGTTCTTCTACTGTTGTACTTCAGAGTATGAACAAGACTTTCATATTGGCTAGGGAGGCTGTTCATAAGTATTGCTGTTTGGTCTTCATCATTCATCACAACTTTTAGGCTTGACAAATCTGAAAGTAACTTGTTGAACACATCTAGGTTCTTGTCCAATGTATTTTCTTCCTCTATCTTAAAGCTATAGAAAGTCTGCTTTAAGTGAAATCTGTGTGGAAGTGTCATAACTTGATATTCATCCTCAAAGAGCATTCCACATATCAAAAGCAATAGGTTCATGAATAACCTTTCTTAGGACCATGTCAGTTAAGCTCATTCCTATGAGATTCCTCACCCTTCTGTCCTTGTCTAACAATTTTGAATCCACACCGCTTTTATCCTCTTCCTTCTTCTTATCAGATTTAGTGGCTGGTGGAATCTGAACTTTCTTCTTCTCAGTTAACATTGAGTCCAGTCCGAGAATCTCCATAGTAGCTCTAATTCTGTAATTCCAGATCATGAAGTCTCCTTCTCCATCAAAATTTTCTACTTCGAACCTTCCTTGTGTTGGTTCCATGATTTCTGAAGATCACTATACCAACACACCAACAAGAATACAAAGACGATCCTCTTCTCTTATAGATAAACGCGAATACAACTTTTGTAACAGAAGGTTTTACTTGATTCTGGTCAAAGTTGATTACTTTCTTGTGAAAGCCCTCTGCTTTAACCAGAAAGATTCTACCTTTCTTTGAAAGACTGCACATTTGTTTACCGCATAAGCTCTGATACCATTTGTTGTGAACTTTGATCACTTGGCTTCTTGATTTGCTTCTTTGTAGGTTGTAAAAATGCAAGACACAAGAGATGTAACGAGTTCCCAAGTCCTAAATACCAGATTTGGTACGTCTCGACGGACTAACAACCAGTCCATGTGGACTTATACCATGAAGAGTAATACACCCTCAAGAAAGATCTCTCAAAGACTCACCAAGAGAAAACCATCAATAACACTCAAGTAAACTCTCTGCTCTCTGTTCTCTCTTCTCTCTTTTCTTTGACTTTTTCTACTTCTAATTACTCACACCACACAGCCTAACATTGCATAAGTTACTACTTATGCAATTCCCTTGTACATCACCCTTTTGACTACTTTTCCCTTTGTAATGTTCTTAGGCTTCTTTAAATCAAGTCCAAAACGTCATGGACCGAGGAAGAGAAGAATAAGCCCATCAGAGACAAGGAGGTCCACCTGAAACCAAACCAGGCCACAAGACGCGCGGCCCAAAGACCAAAGTCAGGTTCATCACAAGTAAAGAGGAGACTCGAAACGCCCCCTTACATCATGGTTCTCGGTTGAGAAAACATTATACATATCCAAATCGAATTATTTGGAATAGATGTTGTTGGTACCAGACTTAATGACTTCAAATAAGCCCAAATATGTAACAACTAAAACTAGAGAAATAAGAAGATCCAGGCTTTTGAAGAGAGATGAGTTGGAGTTCGTTTGAGCATAAATGAATCAACGCAAAAAAAAAGAATAACGAAGCTAAATTGGCGAGATCGTGAACGGAACATGGATATAAAATCTCAGAATTAGAATTTGAAAAACCGAATTATAGAAAAGAGAAGAGCTTGAAAAAGTAACCCACAAAAAACATTTGACAATATCGTAGATTTAGACTTCTATCTCTTCATTTTATTTACTAGTTTTTTTCGTTAATATTAAACCACAATTAATTTACCCAATAACTAAATTCCTATAAACAAAAAACTGTACAAATACACATATATTTATTTTAATAAATTTATCATCTGTCATTAAATTAAATATCACATACATTCACTGGTTTATTTTTATAAGAAAAAACATTTTTCTACATAAAATACTAGTTCGATCCAATTACTTTATAGCATTGAATCAAAATGTACAGCTATAAATTTGACAAAATCAAACAATTAGTGACAGATAAAAGGTTTTGTATTCAAATCAGATCTCGAATTTTAAATGACTAAATTACAAGGCTTATTTTATGATCAAAGTTTTGTTAATACTAAAGGTTAAAAACATTTTGAAAATATTAAATAAAATTGGCAGCGAAAGAAACAGAGCTTATGATTCCGATGCAGTAGGAGTAAAATATTGGGATCTATAAAATCAGTGAAAAGGCAGACAGTTCTCGTTAGTTTCCTATAAGATATAAAGTTGTCAGAAGATAGATTTCGATGATTTTCTTATTTAATTATTCTTTTTTCAGTGAAGAAAAAAACAGAAGAGCAGGTCTTATTAAGGCTCCATCTGTTTCCCCATGGAGGCTATCTGTCCTTTCTTCTCCTTCCGACCAAACACGTCTGCTCCATCTCTTCTTTTATCCATTTTCTCGCATTTCATTTACAATCGAAGACACCAACAACGTTTTAGTTCTAAATGCCCATTTTATCCTCAATTGTTTTACCATTTTCTTTGTCGAACGCAGTTAATTGAACGATATCCATCACATATGACTAAATTTTGTTTTGAGTTATTAACTAAATCAATAAAACACTTGTGAGGTATATCATCTTACCTATAAATCTTGTTTCATTGTCTAAATAATAATTTAGAGTCAAGACTTACATATATTTGAGAAAGGTAAAATATCTTATGATTAGAAATTGTTATCAAATTCACATAATTGAGTATGAATGTGTGACTGGTATAATATCACTCGGATTATAATCTAATAATTTACAAATCTACTATAATAATTCATAGGTATTATAAGAAAAAAATGAATAGGAGAAAAATAGAAAGCAGTGTCAAGTTCATGAATCGAAGCAGTGATCCCCCACTATATAAACCCCTTCCTGCATAACTCTAGTCCGCACCAATACGACATTATACAGATTACTCTTAAATCATTTTATTTTAAATATAAAATGCCTTCTTCTTCAGTTAGAGAAATTTCAAAATGCATTTTGTATCCGGAGAAGAAGTCCACCGTCTCCGATCTCCGTCTCTCCGTCTCCGATCTCCCTATGCTTTCATGTCATTACATTCAGAAAGGTGTCCTCCTCTCTCGCCATCCTTCTTCCTTCTCCTTCGACCACCTTCTTTCATCTCTCCGTCGTTCTCTCTCTTCCACTCTCTCTCTTTTCCCTGCTTTAGCCGGCCGTTTCTCCACCAGTCCTTCAGGTCACATTTACATCGTCTGCAACGACGCCGGAGTTGATTTCGTCGCCGCTTCCGCGAAACACGTCACCGTCTCTGACCTTCTCGTTCCAGGTAAAGACGTTCCTCTTATCTTCCGTGAGTTTTTCGTCTACGAGCGTCTCGTTAGCTATAACGGTCACCACAAGCCTCTCGCCGCCGTTCAAGTAACGGAGCTCAACGACGGAGTATTCGTTGGATGTACCGTTAATCATTCCGTTACAGATGGAACTTCGTTTTGGCATTTCTTCAATACCTTCGCTGACGTCACTAGCGGCGCTTGTAAGATCAAACACCTTCCAGATTTCTCCCGTCACACCGTCTTTGACTCTCCGGTTGTTCTACCAGTCCCTCCCGGTGGTCCACGTGTCACTTTTGACGCCGATCAGCCTCTCCGGGAAAGAATTTTTCATTTCAGCAGAGAGGCGATTTCGAAACTTAAACAGAGGACGAATAACAGAGTTAACGGAATTGAAACGGCTGTTATCACGGAAGGGGTGCTCGGGAAAGGAAACCACGACGTAAGGAAAAATAACGATAACGGAAAGATAACAACCACTCTGGAGTGTTTTTTGAAATCAGATACGAATAAGAAGAATCATGATCGAACGGCTGAAATTTCGTCGTTCCAATCTCTCAGTGCTCAGCTATGGAGATCAGTTACGCGAGCGAGGAAGCTTGATCCGAGCAAGACGACGACGTTTAGGATGGCGGTGAATTGCCGACACCGGCTGGAACCTAAGATGGATTCTTACTACTTCGGAAACGCGATACAGAGCATACCGACGATAGCATCTGCGGGAGATCTTCTCAGCAAAGATCTCCGGTGGTCCGCCGATCAGTTACACAAGAACGTGGTGGCCCACGACGACGCGACCGTCCGCCGCGGGATCGCTGCCTGGGAAAGCGATCCGAGGCTGTTCCCTCTCGGAAATCCAGATGGAGCTTCGATCACGATGGGAAGTTCGCCGAGATTCCCAATGTATGACAACGATTTCGGATGGGGAAAGCCATTAGCAGTGAGGAGCGGCGGAGCTAACAAATTCGACGGGAAGATCTCGGCGTTTCCAGGCAGAGAAGGGAACGGAAGTGTAGATCTGGAAGTAGTTTTGGCGCCGGAAACAATGGCAGGGATTGAAAACGATCTCGAGTTTATGCAATACGTATCAGAAGTCATTTACGACTACTGAAAACGACGTCGTATAGATTTGATTTGGTCAAAAAGAAAAAAATCTAAGCCGATGAAGGAATTTGATTGATTGATGGCATGGCACTTTCAACGGTTGAGATTTTATTTGCCAAGTTTGATCTAAGGGTTATGAAACGACGGCGTTTTATAAGTCAGTCAAACAGGTCTTTGTTGTTTCCTTCACCAGTCACGTTTTCGATGTGACGATTTCTCGTGTACAAAATCCTGTCTTTTTCATTTCGATAATGGAATTTACTTTTATAAACATAATTTCTTTCTTCACTTTTATCATCATTGTTTGGGCCTTGGGCTCAAAGAACGATTAGTAATCTGAATCAGCCCATATAGTAAGTTGTCCACTATAAAGACAAAAGGCCCAGACCTTAAGTTTGATAATGGGCCCATTTATATTAGTTTTGTTTATAAAACACTAGTACTAGTTCAGTGTCCATGCTACGCTGCCGATTTTATTATATTTGAATGTAATAGTTTGTTATACATATCTTCTAAAATTAGTGTGACAAAAAATATTAGAACCAATCCTAGATACTTTTATAAGAAAAATTCTCTAAATACATTAAACGCAAGATTAAGCATGATTTTGAGAATTTTCTGAGAAGATAAATACATATTATTGGTAGTAGAGAAAATAAGCATGTATATATATGATGAAAAACAAAATAGGAAATACAATTCTCTTTATCAAGCCAGCTTTGTAATTAGAGAAACAGTTAAATTAATAATTCCCCTACGTTGACTTGGTCTAGGTAAAAACTACAAGTGATCTCCTCTTATGTTCTTTTTCACTTCCATCGTCCTAATGTTGCTTTTTCTACATTGAAAAGGAGAAAAACACGATAAAACATTTTTTTGATAAAAGCACGATAAAATATTGTATAATTCACTTTTCAGGATCCAACACTTTGTACTTGTGTATAGGAAGTGCATTTATTTCTTCTTCCATCATAGAATTCGTGAGAAAATATTAGAATCAAGTGCTCTTTACTAATCTGCATCACAACATTATCGAAGACTTCAATGATATACATCATATTATTTTTGTCCAAATAATAAATAAAAACAGAGCGAATTATTAGACTGAAATAAGAGAAAAAGAGAAGTGGGTGACAATGGAATCTCAAATCGTAAACTAAGCTAAGTCATCACAATCAGAATCAACAATTAGATTAGAGAGATATTACCTTCAGTAGACATTGATACTCTCGGAACTGCTTCTAATTTGGTTAACTCCAGAGTAATCTTGTCCGTATGTTGTCATTCATTCACTACCACAAGATACTTCCTCTGTATTTGTAGGTAAAGAAAGACAATTGCAAGTGTTTGTGCAACAATTTTGTAAAGAAGCAATGCGCCTATGTGTCGGGATTTCCACTAGATCTCGTGTTTCAGCGAGTTTCCCTGAAAAAGGTAACGATAAAGGTAACGGTGACGAGAAATTTCATTGTAAGTGGGAGAACTATGATGCCTCATATAATAGAGTTGATTCCGGGTGTAATAGAGTTGGTCAAAAGTGTGGTGTAGTTGATCTGATGTTTAGTAAAAGTGGACCAAACAATTAGTGTATGCCAAAAAATGTAAAACACGAAACTGAACATGCTGAAGATGAAGATGCGGAATTCAGATTCGACTGTTACGATGATATGGATGACTCAATCACAGATGATGAAGATTATATCAGTGTTCATAGAAAAACCTCTCGGAGAAAGCAATGGGGTTAAATTTGAAGGCTAACTATTTGGATATAGAAATGTCAGCACTAGAATTGGTTGTTAGGCAACGATACTCATCAAAAAAAGAACTCGTGACGAGGCTAAAAATTCTTTATGTCTTACAAAGGTTTGACTTTGATGTTGTGGCTTCATCGAAGACAATGTTAGATGTGAAATGTTGGGTAACAAACTATCAGTGAAGAGTGTGAGCTTCACCTTTTGACGACGGTAGTTGTTTCTTTGTCCAGAAGTATAGGAGAGAACATAGTTGTTCTGTTACAGAGATGTCAGGTCGTGCACAACAAACATCTACTGAAGTCTTAGGACGGTTATACATAGAATTCGTAGGTGGAATTGGGCCATCTGTTCTTCCTCGACACGTTGCTGATTCAATGAGCAAGCGATTCGGTCTAAAGGTACAAACTTCATATAACGTAATTCGGCATGGTGGAGTTAATCTTATTGTAGTTTAGTTAGTGTGAAAATGATAGAGTTAATCTTCATGCAAGCGGTATAACGTCAAAAAAATTCCTTGTGTGCATGTCATTGCCATTATTGAAGTTTGGAGAAGGCCGACAATTGAATTTACGAATCCATACTATCACACGACCTTCCTGTACAATGCATACTCCAGTAGTATTTTTCCTAGAGATGCTGTAATTCCCGTTCTGTTGGATGTGAGTCGTAAGGTATGTAATCCACCACACGTGCATGAACAACCAGGGAGGCCAAAGAAATCGAGGATAAAGAGATGGTTCGAGTGTTCACAACCTGCAAAACGTCCAAGGAAAGTTGCAGCTTGTTATAAATGTAAGCAATTAGGTCACACTGCCCGTACATGTAGTGAAAGCATTCATTCTTGAATAGTAGAGTTAACTCTTGTAGAAGACTTCGTCCTTATGTAGTAGAGTTAACAATTCTTATGGTATAGTTAATTCTTGTTCGATAGAGTTACTCGTAGGTCGAGACCCAAACAACACCCACATCTCATACTTCTTTTTAATCAATAGTTGATGCGTCAACAAATATTGTATATGCCTCCCTGTAAACGTGTACTCGGAGTCTGCGAGCTTCTGAAAAACGCCTAGGCAAGAGTTCTCCTTTATGTCTACGTATGCATCCTCACCAATACACTTGATCATATTACTAATGTTTTTAAGATTGCAATAATAACTGATGTTTTGGTTCTTCATCACCGGAACACCGTGTTTGAAAAGCTTCTCCGGGTACTTTTTCTTAGCCATATCTAAAGATGAAAACAAACGATAAACATTAAAAACTCAACTCCACTATACGAAAATAAACTCTACTACCTTACAACATATCTCCACCAAAATCATCTTAAACTTCAATCCAACTCTACTACACTTGCCCCTAACTCTACCAAACTTGCCCATAACTCTACCAAACTTGCTCCTAACTCTACCAAACATGCTCATAACTCTACCAAACATAACTCTATCAACTCTACTATACTATAACATAAAATGCTAATCAACTCTGGTACATAGAAGCCAACTCTACTACACTACAACCTACCTCTTCCAAACGTCAGATTATACACTTAGCCTATCTCTACCACACTTCACCCTAACTCTATCAATCAAAACCCTCACAACTAGTTACGAACTATATCACATTGGCTCAGACCCGGGACAAACTCTACTTGAAAAACACACATGAATAAGATGAAGAACAAAACCCAAATGTCGCGAAATCGACAAACCCAAATGTCACAAAATCGAGAAACTTAAATGTCGTGAAATTGACAAACCCAATGTTACGAAAACGACAAACCCAAATGTCGCCGCAAAGAAGAAGAAAAAGAAGAAGAGGAGAAGAAGAAGAAAAGAAGAAACTTACCTTTTATAAAGAAGACGACAACAAAGACGACGAGTTAGAAGAAAAAGACAATGAGTAAGAAGACAACAACGAAGAAAACGACGTGGACAATGAGTAAAACGACGAAGACGATGAGTAAGATGACGAAGAAAAGAAAGAGAGGAAAACGACGCTTAGGTTACTTTTATGAAATGTTTATCTAGAGAAGAAGAAAGAAGAAGAAAGTTACGTTTTTGTTTCAAAGGTGTAAAATTACACCCTTTACTCTTTTTTTAGAACAAAAACTATTACTGTAAATAGAGCAGTAATTCTTTCTAAAAAGTAAAAAAAAAAAAAAAAAAGATGCATTTTTTAGACTTTTTGACATGTGTTAAAAGAATAAGTGTTAGTAAATTTACTTGTGTATTACTCATTTTGTTTTAATTAATTGATATTTTACAAAGTTTATACATATTAAAACTTTTGTAAAATGATATTATGCTTTTATTTATTACTTAAATAAAAAAATAAAGAAATGAGATAAGAAAAAATTAAAATAAATAAAGATAAAATAAGAAAATTTAGATAAAATCTATACTGGAAATGCAAAACATTAACTACTTAAAAACAATTTTTATTTTATAACATCAACTAATAAAAAACATTATATAAAGATTTTGAGAGATGCTGAGTTAAGATACAACTTTGTACTGGCCTTACGGGCGACAAATTAGTAAGAGAAACATTAAAGAAGGTGCTAATCAGATTTATACAAATAACAATAATTTCACTACACATGAATAAACCAAAACACAAGAAGTGATCTAAGAATACTAAAACCCTAAAGGTCGAAGTCCAAACCAGGTTCTAAACCTTCTATAGAGGACATAGGCACATATTTTACAAGTTAAAACCTTTCATATAAGCAAATCCAAGAGTAGGATAAAACACCATCAACCAATTAGAGGATTTTCAGCAAAAGAAACCATAAACGATCACATCTTCACATTGCAAACCAAACCCTTTTACATTGCTTCTTCTATACGTTCACTTCCGGCACTGGAAACAGTCGTTTAATTAACCAACTGATTGGTCCTAAAACCTGAACTTTCTTCTTTCTCCAGAACCAAATCGCTGCACTGTACTGTTCATTGCGTATCTTTGTCGTTGCTGCTCTCCAATCATACTTCTCTGTTTCTTCTCTTGCTGCTTTTCCAATGATTTCTCTTGTTTCACTGTCGTGCAACAAATTTCTCAGCTTTGTTACGCAGTCTTCCACATCTCCAGGGTTGAACAAAAACCCGGTTTTGCCCTCCTAAAACATCAGAATCAGATAACCAAAGGCTCAATATCACCTAAAGTACTTTGGTTGGCTTATAAGAAAAATCAATGAAAAATTCAAAGTGTTCGTTTCAGTTCGGCATAAATGGTAGTATTACTTTAACCATTTTGATTAAGTTTGTATGTGCGTTGACTTGGTTTGACAGTTGATTTTAGATAGTTTACTGACCTGTTCTTCAGGGATTATATCAGGGATTCCACCGGCACGAGCCGCAACAACAGGAAGTCCTGAAGCCATTGCCTCAAGAACCACAAGGCCAAGTGTCTCTGACTCTGATGGCATCACAAACACATCTCCGCTTGCGTATGCTTGTGAGAGTTCCTCGCCTTGTAACATTCCGGTGAAAACAGCTGGCATTCCACTAAACAACTTCTCAAGATCCTCTCTATAAGAAAACCAAACATACCAAAATTACAACGTTATTTAGAAATCTTTACAAATCAATATGATCAGTCTTTAACCAAGTTTGTACCTGTATGGTCCATCTCCAATGAAAGCAATCCGAGCTTCAGGTAATTTATCCATTACACTGTACATAAGATTCTCAGTTTCAGATTGGATAGTTAATCAAAAGGAATTGGTCGAGTATAAAGCTACAAAAATCTAACCTTTTTAAAAGCTCCAAACTCTTCTCTACTCCGATACGGCCTACATGGATCACTAATGGCTTTTCTGGTTCGCCATTACTGTTAATTACAAAACATTACACAATAAGATTAGCACGGAAAGAATTGAATTTCTTGATCCATATAAAAATACTATATCCTATTCTTACCTCAATCTTATACGCATTTCTTGAGAACGGAAACAGGGATTGAAGCTTTCAGAATCAACGCCCTTATTCCAAAGTCGAAGTTGGTTGGCTTCAAAATATGAACAAAGAAGAAAATGTTAGTTATAAACAATGGCAGAGTTCGCATAATGATGTAATGTTCTATCATTCTTCACCTGCAGTTGCACCAGCTGCTATAAGATCTTTTCCAATGGCAGCGGAAGGAACTAACGTAAGATCAGCCGCTTGGTGAAGGAATCCTAATAAAAGCTTATTCAAGTTTAGGTACATAAAACATGACAATATGTCATTAACGGAAAAAAATAGAAGGAAATTTTGACAATAGAGAAGCAGTTTTACGTACTTATTATTGACCACATTGGTTTGACTAACCAACTAAAAGTGTATCTTGGGATGTATCTGCACAACAACAGAAGCTCAATCTTCAGAATTGTTTCGATAATTCACAAATTGTAAACAAAAAGAAAATCCGAGAACAGTGCAAGTGAGGCAGCTAAGAAGCTTACACAGGGACGTGTGTGTGGTAAGACATTACTATTGGTACAGATAGCATTTTTGCTATTGCCAGGGCACCAAAAACCTACAAATTTAGTAGATGGAAAAAGGTCAGGTTTTGAATGCACAACTGTTCTTTTGCTGATGTAATAGTGATGTTATTTCTCAAGGGCTTTACCATAATCCCAGGAGATGAAGCGTGTATTATGTCAGGCTTAAACCGTGCAATCTCAGAGATGATTCTTGGACTAAGCGCAAGCGAGAGAGGAACCTTTTGGTAATAAGGACACGGGAAGCTGCAGAACAGAACGAGATTTTAGTGAAATTACCAAACTGAGAACATGAATTGAGTATCTGAGCTAACTAAATGTTGTTACCTTCTCGATCCAATGACTTTTGCGCCATAAAACTCATCAGGAACACCTTCATGTGTCGTCACGACTATAACCTATGAAGCAAAACAGTTTAATCAAGTTTTAAAAGACACAGTTTTCACTTTTCAAGTAATTATGATTCTGAATACAGTTACTGAAAGTACACTAAACATTACTTTATTTCACAAGAAAATAACAAACCTCGTCTCCCATTTCACGCAGATACCTAATGAAATTCTGGAATCTGTTTTTGTATCCGGAGACATAGCTGCAAAATTAAGACAAACTTTAGATCAATCAGTTCCAATCATTAATGCAAGTGACTAAAAAATTGGAATCAGGGATCCCGAAAAACTTGGGACATTGTCAACTCTTCTCGCACCTAATATGAAAATTTTAGACTTAAAACCGCGATTGATATTGGTTTCAGCTAATGACCAAAGTTGTAGAAGTTAATACTTCAAATTGGCCTAGAGTGCAAATCCATATATCAGCGCATTTCATCCTATCAATTTAGTGATCATTGAAAACACATAACAGAAAAGTCAACCCAAAAAAGAATCATCTACTATGAAGATACAACAGGACAATCCCATGTCATAGAGACATTTCGTCAAACATAAAACAGACAAGAGCAATTCAATCACAAAACGACAGAACGACTTACGCAAAAGGCGAAGGCTCAACAAAGAGAGCAATCCTCCTCGGCTTGGAGGTCGTCTCAGGATCGAGAAGCGGAGCTTCAATCTCCGATTCTTCAGTAATAGTCATATCGGTGGACCCAGAAGCAGAAACAATCTTCCGTCTAATACTCTCTTCACAAAAGAAGTTACTTTTCTTGCGAATCAAGCTAATGGGTAATCTGTGGGAATAAGAAAGACCAACAGAGACAGGGGAATTAACGAAAGAACAACTGGGAGAACAAGTAGTTGCAGAGGATGAACAAATGGCAATACTCGTGGTAGAAAGAAAACGAAGAGAAGGAGAAAGATTTATAGAGAGAGAAGAAAGGGTCATGATCGTTTTTTTACAGAAGACTTAAATTTATTATTTTTGACGATTTGGGTATCGTGATTAAAACCAGCTACGTCAGAGAGGCAACAAAAAAAAATCAGACTTTTTTTGGTTGGGGAAGAAGGAATCTGAAGAAGAAGAAGAGAATGAAAGCAAAAAGGATATCCATTTTATGAGGTTGAGACAGGTAAGCATTATCATATTGAACCGGTTTTTTAAGCATATGCTTCTATTGATCTCTTTTTGTCCTGAATCTTTTTAAAAATATATATATTTATATATTCAACATCTGGATCCAAAAACAAGTTTTCTCTAATTCCCTATTTAGTTTTTAAAAACATTTTTTGTAAATATCTCTTTTTGTTTTATTGTGAACTGAATTTGATAATGAATCATAGTTTGACCAATTATTATATTATTTATGTCTTTTGTGTTTTTGAAGTATTAACTGTATTTAGTTATGTTGTAACGTTTTGTATGAAAACTAGAGGATGTCCCCTATTATACTATGCATGTGAAATCAATATACATTTATCATTTCTTTATATATAATATTTATATGTAATATTTGTTTTATGATTTGATTTATACATCTAAATTTATTAAAATTATATATTTGATATATTAAAAATAAATTTATAATGATGATAATACTATAGATAAAATATATATTTTAATTTTTGTTGAGTTAGGTTTTGATGCATTACAATTTCGTATATAAATTTTTTGATTTGTGCTGTTTAAATTTTTAAATCTATGTTCATTTATGGTTTAAAATTTATATTCATTTAGATTTTTAAATTTATATGTATTTATATTTGTAAATATGTATTTATTTAAGTTGATCATGTGTATGCTTTAGTATTTAAACTTATATTTAAATATGAAAATAAGTACAAATGTATATGTATATATATATAATTACAATAATTCCATATATCAAATATATTTAACTAGAAATACATATTAATATTAATTAACTTATTATTTTAGTTAGTGTTTTGAGAAAAAAATATAGAACAAGTTTTAAATAAAATAATGACTTTCGTTAAATATGATTTTTCATAGTAAAATTTTAAAATAAAAATTGATTATATATATTTTTTACCTGATATATTCTATATATTAAGAATTAGTTGTGAAAAATTGTTATATTTATTTAAATTATATAATTGAATTGTAAATGTTAAGTTTAAAATTAATACAAAGGTAGGTATTATTATTTTGATTATGATACGATATTAAAAATATTTATATAACTCGATATAAAATTATATGAACTCGTTACACTTTTCATTATTTTATTATTATTTAATATAATATATTAATGATATTCATTTTATTATATTAAAGTTTAAGAAATCTAATAATATTTTTTTGATAATAATAATCTGTTATATATTGCTATCAAAAGAAAATTGTTTTTATAAATATAAGAGATAATTTTTTTATGTGATTATTATTTTTTAATAATAAATTTGTAGCAAAAATTGCTAGGCCAAAGTTAATTATATAATATATATATTTCACCAAAAAAAAAGAATGTTTAGCTTTTGTTTCTTATAATAGATTTTATTATATTCAATCGTTTCATTTTTATATATTTACATAAAACAAATTTTTATATATTAAATTAAAATAAAATAATAATATTATATAGATATAAAATAATAATATTATTAAGATATTACTAATAATAAATTTTTATTACATCTTATCAAGAGATAAAAAATTATTTTTATTATATATAGAAATTAAATTTTTGTTATACATATATAGAGATTAAATAACTAATAATAATAATTTCCTATAATTATTGGCACGTGATGTTTAGTCTAGCAGTATGTGATAAATTTGTTAAAAATAGACAAACTTGCATATTTATGGATCGAATCTTATTATTTGTATTATATAGAAATTTGTTATTAGGTCGGTATGCTATGGTGCAGTATTAACAATTTTTTAAAAGGAATTTCAAGTAGCAAGGGCTCGATTTTTCACAATATAAATAGAAGAAAATAAGAAATAAACTAATTATTAACGACAACAAAACTAAATTTTGTTACAACTTATCGTTTAAATGACTCAGTTAATAGTTTTTGTATTAGATGTTTGATCTCTCATATTATAGGTAAAGAATTAAAAACATGCGGGAATAAGCTTGAGGTTATAAATAGAATTGTGGATTTGATATTTTAAAGTCCAATTTGGGTCACAATGATTAAGATGGTGCTATACATCATTACACTGTAAGTAGTAAAACTAATATTGGAAAAATGGCCCAAAACACATTAATTTAACGTAGTCACATAAAATTTGGTTCCAAATATTTATTAGGTGAAAATATATGAATTATTAGAAGTAGTTTTCAGTGCAAATCATTGTTACATGTCGGCTAAATCCATGATATTTTGAGCGACAATTTTTTAATCATTCATAAACCTAAGTATAGTGGATTTTGTGTACCAACTTGATCAAATAATTGGAATAAGAAAACACAACCTATTTGTTAAATATTTAATTAAGTTTTTCTTTCTTATTCGAGTTATTAAACGATGATCATTAATGAGTTCATCGTGAAGAGAAGATGTTGAATTTTTATATTCGGTCAATAGTTTTGGTTACGTATTTTAAACCAGTAGCCACGCTAATTACTTCAACTATCTTAATTACTTGTAGATCGAAATAACACAAACTTAAATTTATACGCAAAGACAACCTTATATATTCATTTTGTATTTACTTGAAATACCAATAAAAAGGGATATTTATTGGATTGAATATTCGAATAACATACAAAGCATCTTTTCTTATGGAATAGACAGTTATTAGACACTTATTATCAATCATAGACAAACATACATACTCTACTTGGTTGGTAATATGCTTGTCCAAGATCTAACTCCAACACTATTTTTATGTTTCACCATTAAAAGAAATCGTACACTATAAAATTCTTATTTTGATTGATAAAGAAATCTGAATATAAGGTCAATATAGATGTGAATAGGATTACAGTGAATATTTTAACGATTGATCAGATTTTACTCAATGACAACATGATTACTTTCAAGATTTCTTATTGCATCGTTTATTGTTTTTTGTAACCAAAGGCATATTTAATGAACCACATGGGCTAATCCGTATCCATGATGATCCAAAATTTTATTTAGGCCTATATTACTGTTAATGGGCCTATCAAATAAAAATATAAACAATTATCTATTGAGTTGATTTTTTTTTTAATTTATTGATAGTTTTCTTTGTATTCAAACTTGTCATTCATAGTATTCTAATGTACTCTTTTCTTTTCTTTTTTACGTACTTAAACATTTATTAACAATATATTATATATATACAGTGATACAGATTTATTTTATGATTTCAGTTTATAAAATGTAAATCCTAAGATCCTAAAGTTTGTATAATCCAACATTAAACAAAATAAAATCTAACCTTGATCCATTGTTTTGACTGTGGATTGAGTTTTGCCTCTCTTTTTACCTTAACTCTTCTATAGATTCTATACGAATACAAAAGAATCCTCTTTCCAAAGAAGAACGACCCAAGAGAAAGAGAGCTTTATCATTTATAGTTTCTTTATATCACTCACTCATGCTTTTATCTTCATCATTGTTATAGTACAAATAAGACACGTAGGCACATATGTGTTAATCTTAGACACATTCTCTTTTCTCAAAGACTTGGAATATTGTCTTCCCATCTATAAATATGAAGTCAAGTTGTAGGATACGTGTTTGAAATTTTGGTTTTGTAAACCGAAATTGCTCTATCATACTCTTGTATTCTCTCATTAAACTTTTTATACATAAATTAGGAAATTATTAATCTATTTAATAATAATTTGACCAATTACAAATTAATATGCATAATACAAATAAAAATATGTTTATACGATATATATTTAATATACAAATATTTTCTCATAAAACATTAATTATTTGGAAGAAAATGAGTGTTTTATATTGGAGTTCTAAATTCTAAACTTTATTATTAGCCGAGATGACTTATCCCACATTTCTTTGCTTTGGTCGGTAATCAAAAGAAAATTAATCAAATGTAGACTCGTTTTTGGATCGACGAACCGTTTATATCCTTAATAACTATATTATCTACTTCTAAGAGTATAAACCAAAAGGTAAAGAAAATATATATTTAACTAAATAATATGATTATCCGTTTCTCTATGAATAATCTGGACTATTCAATTTTTAAAAGAAAATCATAACCCAACCATACTGAAGAAACAGAGGAAAAAAATCATTAACCATATCATAAAAAAGTTTTACCTTCCGTCTGGTGTTCTTAGCGATGAAAGTTTGGCTCCCCTAAATTACAAATGTAAACACATAGATCTTATGTGAGGTCCTTCGACAAAAAAATAAAATAAGAGCATATTATAAATATATAGATATAATAATTACCTATATTAAGAAATATTTATATCAAATCTACCATCTTATTTACTTATATATAGATTTTGCTATATCAAATCTACCATCTTATTTACTTATATATAGATTTTGCCCTTTTCATTGTAATATATAATAATACAAGAGAGAAGTTAATAATGAGAGAGAAAAAATAAGTCTTCTCTCATTTACGGTCTTTACTTCTTTTATTTACGATATACTTCACCCAATATAATAAAATATATATTACAACTTATTTTATAATATATTATCAGTACTAGTGCTCCTCTATCAGAAAAACTAAGATTTAACTTTTGTCGAATTCGTTTTTATATTTTTATAATGGGTGACTTGGTCCTTATATATATGGTATATATTTTAATTTAATTTGTATATTATTATAATGACCACAACACAATATGGATGATTCGCTCCCATACAAATATATTTTTATTCGAGATGATAAGTGTTTTTTTTCCCGAACTGATTGTTATGGAAAGCTATGCCTCCACAATCATAATTATATGGTAGGATATGCCTCCTCAAACAAAAAATAATCGTATGGTAGATTATCTTTCCTCGGATCAATGTCTTTAATCACTATTCTCAACAACTCTCATCACTGTTTTAACGGATACATACAATTTTTTCATCTATAAATATACTCCATTTTCTCTTATCTCTTCACTCAAAAAAAAAAAATTTCCCATCACAAAAAAAATATTTATTTGGATTTTAGTTTTTTCATTAGTTACAACTATTTCTTCAATTTACGGGTTTTTCGTTTTGAACACACTCCCAAAAAAATTTGGATGACTATTGGTTTGCTTATTTATGCTTCATATATTCTTGTAGTCGCATGTTTATTTCATTTTTGAATTTAGATAGTGTTTTTTGTACTATGTTTTAATAATATTATGTCGAATATTTTTTAAAAGTAATAGTAAAAAAAAATTATTACTATTATGCAGTAATTATGTCAAATTTGGCTAAACTCAAAATCATTGTCCTTGATAAATTGGGAAACAATTATATAAGATTTGAAGTTACAGCAAAAGTGCACCTTAGAGGAAGAAAACTCATTGATACTATCGATAAGTTAAAAATGACTTCAGATGAGCAAAAAACTAATACTATGATATTTTTGGCCCACCATATCCACAATAGTTTAAAAGATGGATACATAATAAAAAAAGATCATGCAGATCTTTGGCAATCACTCAAAAATAGGTTTGATCACCAGAAATATGTGATCTTACCAAAAACTAAACATAAGTGGTTGAACCTTCAGTTTCAGGATTACAAAAGTGTAAGTGAATATAATTCCGCTCTGTTTGGAATTACTTCCAAAATAATGTTATGTGGGGAGAGAATAAGTGATTATGATATAATTGAAAAACCTCTTCAAACATTTCATCTTGGAAACGTAGTCTTACAACAACAATATCAGGCTAATGGATACAAGAAATATTCATAATTAATGCAAGTTCTTCTTGTAGCAGAACAAGATAATGAACTTGTAATGTTAAACCATCAATCCCATCCTATTGGTTCAACATCATTCCCAGAAGCGAATGTTACATCATTAAATTACAATAATAGTGGATGTGGATGTGTTCGAGGTAATTACTGTGGTTGTGGACGAGGAGGATATGGATGTGGATATGGACGCAGACAAGGAAGAAAGTTTCGTCCTAATGATTTCAACAATGAAAGGAATAATAAAAGACCAAAAGGAAAAGATGTTGGAAAAAGGCAACATAAGGAGAGTTGATATATGTGTGGCATGAAAGGGACACAAAAGAAAAAAGAAAAACAAAAAGAAGCGAACTTCGTTTATGGCAATGTTGGATATTCTTTTGATAATGGAGTTGTACCTTCTTTTGAATGTGATCTCAAGCCGTCTCTTGACGGTATAAATAATGATACATATATCAATGTAGCTGATTTGTTGTTGATTTATAGATATCAACGAAAGGCAAAAAAACTAAAGTTTTCCAGAAAAAGAATGTATGACATGATGTATAACTAGTTATAGTTGCATAATGTTGTTTTCTCTCTTGTTTTTTTTTGTAACATAGTTTGTAGAATAGTTTCCAAAATATTTTGTGTTGTAATATAAAGTTTGTTTTCACACTAACACATATTTTATGAATATTTTCAAACCAGGAAATGTTGGGATTCGAAAACAAGGATGAAGATATGTGTCTCGCAGATAGTGCTACAACGAACATAATACTTAAAGATAAAAATTATTTCTCTTCTCTTAAAATGAACAATTCTGTCGGAAGCGTGAATATTATATCTGGTGACGCAAAGATTATTGTAGGCTCCGGAAGAACTTGTTTCTCAATGCCAAGGAGAACAATAATTGAAATAAATAATGTGTTATATTCTTTCAAATCCTATAGAAATTTGTTAACTTTCAAAAATATATGCAGAAATGGATATCAAGTAGAAACCATGAATAAAAATGGTGTTGAAAACCTATGCATCACATCAGTTAATTCGGAAAAGAAATATATATTGGAAAAGCTGTCAGGTTTATCCTCCAAAATATATTTCACAAAAATAAATATGACTGAATCATATGTTACAATAAACATGAAGTTTACATGTACATTCAAAATCGGGTATGAACGCTTGGGGCACCCTGGTTTAGTCATGATACGAAAGATTGTGGAAAATACAAATGTCCATTTGCTTAAAAATCAAAAGATTTTTAAAATGAAAGAATTTTCTTGTAATTCTGGTTCCTTCGGAAAACTAATAACTTGGCCACCACCAACCAAAGTTAAAAATGAATCTCGGGCATTCTTAGAAAGAATACATGGTGATATATGTGGGCATATCCATCTACAATGTGGGCCGTTGATATATTTTATGGTATTAATCGATGCATCTAGTAGATGTTCACATGTGTGTCTACTGAGCACATGAAATATGACTTTCACAAAATTCATTGCCCACATAATCAAGTTGAAGGCACAATTTCTTGATCACACAATAAAGAAGGTAAAACTTGATAATGCTGGTGAATTCACTTTACAAGCCTTCAATGATTATTGTATGTCATTGGGAATAGATGTTGAACACCCAGTCTTGCATGCTAACACACAAAATGGCATGGTTGAGTCTTCAATCAAACAGTTACAAATTATTGCTAGATCGTTAATAATGTGAACAAAACTCTCAATTTTAATATGGGTTCATGAAATTTTGCATGCAGCGGCACCAATTCAAATAAGATTGAGTGCAAATAATAAATACTCCCCATTAGAATTAACATCTGGCCAGAAGCCAGATATATCTCATCTTGTTTTTGAGTATGCAGTCTATGTCCTCATAGCGCTACCACAACGAAAAAAATGGGACCACAAAGGAAATTGAGAATAAATATTGGGTATACATCACCAAGCATAATTCAGTATCTGGAACCAAAACTAGTGATATGTTTACGACATGTTTTGCCGATTTTTATTTTAATGAAAATGAATTTCCAGCACTAGGGGGAGGAATTAAAGAAGTTCCAAGAGACATCACATGGCACACACCATCATTGTGGCATCTTGACCCCCTTACGAAATAAAGTTATCTCGAAGTTCAGAAAATTTTGCATTTATAAAATATGGCAAATCAGGTACCAGATGCATTCATCGATACAAAAAGGGTGATAAAGTCATATATACCCGCTGTGAATGTTCCATCAAGAGTTAATGTTCCAGAAGAACAAAATGATGGAAACATAATAAAAGAACCCAAGGTTTAGTTGAAAAGGGAGAAACCAATGAGATCAAAAGATAAGAATCCCCAAAAGAAAAAGAATTTGGGAGAAATACATAAAAATGGTTCAGAAGAACCAAATCATATAGAGAAAATTCTTGAAGACACGATTAAGAAACACATGAGATCTCCATCAACTATACCCAAAACATAAATATTTGGGTTATAAATGGAATATAAGACGATGATGGAATTTTTCATTCTCTGTATCAATGAAAGTGATGATCCAGATCTAAAGTCCATATTAAAATGCAAGAAATGATCTGATTGGGAGAAATAAAAAATGGCCATGACAACTAAATTGAACTCCCTCAATAAGAAAAGTTTTTGGATCTATTTTCATAACACCGGAACATGTAAAACCCATTGGGTATAAATGAGTCTTTGTTCAAAAAAGAAATAAGAAAAATGAGGTAACAAGGTATAAAGCCCGACTTGTTGCCCAAAGTTTTTCTCAAAGACTGGGAATTGATTATGAAAAACATATTCTCCGTTGATAAATGCAATTACCTTCAGATTTTTGATGAGTCTAGCGGCATCTAAAAATCTAGAAATGAATATACTAGACGTTGTGACAATGTAACTATATGGATCACTTGATAATTAAATATATATGAAAATCCCAGAAGGATTAAAGATGCCTAAAACATTGAACTCAAAATCTAAAAAAATATGTTCAGTCAAATTACAACGATCACTTTATGGATTAAAACAATCTGGACGTATGTGGTATAATCGCTTAAGTGAATATTTCTTGAGTAAGAGATATACCAACAATGCAATATGCCCTTGCATATTTATCAAGAAATCTATATCTGGGTTTGTGATCATTGTTGTATATGTTGATGACTTGAACATAATTGGGACTCAAAAGGAAATTGATGAGGAAAGAACTCATATGAAGAAAGAGTGAAATGAAAGATCTTGGACAAACAAATTTTTTTCTTGGACTTCAGATCGAGCAGCTTCTGAATGGAATTTTCGTACATCAATCAAATTATACGAAAAAGATCTTAAAAAGCTTTTATATGGATAAAACGACTCATTTGAGTACTCCAATGGTCAATAGATCATTAAATATCAATAAAGATCCATTATGACCTTGTGAAGATATCGAAGAGGTATTAGGTCCTGAAGTATCTTATATAAGCGCTATTGGTGGGCTCATGTATCTTGCAAATTGCACTAGACCAGATATAGCGTATGCTACAAATCTACTTGCAAGATACAATTCATCACCCACACACAAACATTGGAATAGAATAAAACATATATTTTGTTATCTCCAGGGAACAACTATTGGGATTATTTTATAATTGAAATGCTAGTGTCGATCTAGCTGGTTTTGCAGATGCATGCTATTTATCAGACCCACAAAAAGCTCGATCACAAACTGGATATGTTTTCACAATATTAGGCACTACAATTTCTTGGCGTTCCCAAAATCAGACTCTAGTTGCTACCTCCTCAAATCATGCAGAAAATTGCACTTCACGAAGCATGTAGAGCATGCATGTGGCTCAAGTCCATAACTAAATACATACAAGAAGTAAACAAAAGGGTCATGAATAAAGGACCAACAAAATTGTTTGAAAACAATGATGCTTGTGTCACCCAAATCAAAGAAGGATATATTAAGAGCGATCGAACGAAACATATCCCCCAAGAATTTTCTCTTACACACTAGAATTTATCAAGAAATGGATATTCAATATATATGATATGTAACACTAATATGTTCACAATATCGGAATTACGAAACTTATGATATCCATCTTTTCAGGGGGAGATTACATCATTGTACTCTTTTTCTCTCGTCATGGTTTTTATCCCACTGAGTTTTTCCATGACAAGATTTTTAATGAAGCAGTGCGTAATGCATAATTATCGATTATATAATTAAGAAGAATGTTATAGATATATAGATATAATAACTACCCATACAAGAAAATATCTACACTAAATCCACTGCCTCATTTTCTTATATATAGACTTTATTTTCCTCTTTGTAATATACAATAACATAAGAGATAAGTTAATAATAAAAAAGAAAGAGAATAAGGGTCTGCTTGTAAATTTTAAGCGGGGGTGATTGAAAGGAAAGATAAGATACCGCATTTTCTGCACCAATCATATTTTTTGCAGTTTTTCTAAGAAAGTTGCGGTTTTATCCAGAGTGTAATACAAAATCCGCACTTCAAAACTACAACACTGCTTTACCCAAAGAATATCGTTAGAAACCGCGAATAGATAATTTTTTTTATTGTTTTATTTGAAAAATAATATTTAAATAATTTATATGTGTATTAATATCACACACTCATTTGCTTCTACTACAATTCTCAACACTCGTTTGCTTTTACTACAATTCTCAACACAAATTTTTGTTAGCATATTAAGAACATTACATTCTCTCAACAAGAACACTACACTCATGTATTTATTTATTTTATATATACATAATTATATTCATTATATATCTTAATTATATTAGTGATTGTATAAACTTGTATTACGAACCATGTTGACAATAAATATATTTATGTACTTTAAACACAAAATAATTTATTATTAAATTTAAAATGTTTACTTTGAAATAATTAAATATAACATGTTTATTATAAACTCTACTCTAAGTTATTACAATACTAAACTATACAAGATTATTAATAAACATAATTTGTTCTTTTAATTTAGTAGAAAGTGGATGATATTAAGACTTATCAATTACTATATTTTTCCGTTGTTGGTATAATTGAATCGTTCAAAAAGAAACTAATTTTTTTAGTTAATAATTACCAATACTAGTTAATATAAATTGTAGTTCCGAGAAAAAAGAAAAGATAGTTCAATGTTTCATTTTTAGAAAATAATTATCATAGAAAACTGCAAATAAATAATATCTATTTATTTATTTTTTATTTAACATTAATTTTTAAATAATTTTTATTGGCTATAAATAGTATAGGAACCTTTCATTATCAACATCTATTAAAAATATGAAGACCAACAAATCTTTCCAACAATATATTATTATTGTCTATGTGTTAAGAGTGTTAAGAATGTATGCCATTAATTTTCATATTTATCCATAATAAAATCTTAGTTATATTAGTAATATATAAAAAATTTCTTTCACTATTAATAATAGATCATATTGGTAATTAGTATATGTTTATGTGTTATTACACACAAAATAATTAATAGTTGAATGTAACAAATTTATTATAATTTATAGTATCTGATTTTGTAAAGTGTTAAGAAGTGTTTTGTAGTCATGAAAATAAATAAAAAATTTAAATGAGACAATATATATAATTATTACAAAAAGTTTATGGATAAATATTACAAAACACAAATCTATTAAAATTAAGTGATGACCAAAAAATATAAATTAAGAAATAAATATTGAACACAGCAAATATATATATTTTTATCAATTTTTCATGAAAATTAATTAGTTTTGTTTACCTATTGAATAATAAAAAGTCAATGTTTCTAAAAATATGTTTTGTAACCATATAAACATGTGGTTTTTATGTAGTATACTATATAAATCGTAATCATGTATTTTATTTTGGTTCAAGTTAAATATTTTAGTTTTATATTTTTATATTACTATACTAATAATTTTACTAATAATTTTACAAAATTGTAGACATGCTATTTAATCGTCAAAGAAATACATACAATCTAAGGAGACCAAGTTCAACTTATCCTACAGAGGCTTCGTCTCATCCAACAGAAACAACCATACGGGTAAATAACTCAATGGTTATGGTTATGTTTTTAACAGTTTTGATGTAATAAGTAACATTATATTTCTGGAAAATTGTAGAATAATGACAAATATAAATGGAATTACGAGCAAGAAAAAACATATATTGAATTATTCGATGAAGCACTTGCTATGAGTGATTACACACTGAAGAATCCTAATATTGTTGGTAGAGAGTATATGGTTGACAAGTTCAACCGAGCATTTAACCTAAATATAAATTATGCTTTCTTCAAAAATAAATTTGATGAATTTAAGAAAAGTTACAAAAGGTGGAAAGCTCTAATGAATTCTACTGGTATCTTGGTGGATCCAACAACATCAATGATAACTGCATCTAACGCATGGTGGAAGGAACATGAGAACGTAAGTACACATAGTAATTCAATTTGTTAACATAATTATCAAATTTTATATAGTAATTAATGCGATGATTATGATTCATAGGGATGCAGATTAACGAAAAGTTTAAAACGTAAACCCCCTTATTCTGGAATATAATGGAAAAATGTCTTGTATTACATGATGTCCAGTCACAATCTCAAAATTTTGTGCGCCAAAGACGAGAAGAATTGAGCAACCAATGTGAAGTTGATGTAGAAGGATATGATTTTTCAGACACTGATAGTGGTGATAATCCACAAACACAAGTGCTTGAAACGCAAGAAGATGAAGACGTGTATTGTATAACAATTGATGATAATACACTTCCTTCTCATAGAGGACAACAACGCGAGAAGATTACCTTACAGTCAAGTAGTAGACATGGGGGCTCTATTGGTATCACTCGAGGCTCTATTGGAAGTGGTTATGTTGAATAGTAGAATACAATCATTCCAGAGCATGATATAAGACATCATTGCAAGCTATAGACCTAAACTCCTAGACTAGGAGGCCTTTTTAATATTTGGAGAACTCCATATACAAACCAACAAAGTGATATAGGAGATGAAGAGTAGTTCATGATGATTATGTTTTGTTGATTTCCTTCATGTTATGAAATAAATTATGTTTCAAAATTTTGATTCTAAATTATTTATGTAAAATTATGTTTTATTAACGATGCATTTGATTTTGTTGTGTTACATTTCAGGCATTTTGTCTATGTCAGTTGCGTTCACATGATATCAATAATCTAAGTTACGAAGAAAGAATTGAACTATGGAATTTGGAAAATGAAGAGTTTGAGGATTTAGAAATTCAACCAGGTTTGACTTATTATGATCGATATTTACAAAGAGCACCAGTGCAAACTGATCGAGGTTTAGGATAGACGAATAATTGGCTTCGAGTCCAACAAGATAATGCTACTTGTATTCAGATATTACGAATGTCACTACCATGTTTCACAACATTGTGTACTATACTGCAAACAAATTACGGTCTACAATAAACATTAAATATGAACATTGAAGAAAGTGTGACTATATTTCTTTGAATTTGTGGGCACAATGAGTTACAAAGAGATGTTGGCTTAAGATTTGGCCGAAATCAAGAGACGGTGAATAGGAAGTTTATAAAGTTTTGACAGCGATTGAAAGACTTGCATGCGATTATATAAAGACTCCAACGCGACAAGAATTACACCGAATTCCTGAAGGGTTTCAAATGGATCGACAATATTGGCCTTATTTTAGTGGATTCGTTGGAACTATTGATGGAGTTCATGTTTGTGTTAAATTTAAACCAGAATTACAAGGAATGTATTGGAATTTACATGATGTAACATCCTTCAAGATCATGGCAATATGTGATTTGGACATGTTATTTACATATATTTGGAATGGAGCACCATGATCATGTCATGACACAATTGTTCTCACAATGGCACAACAAAGTGATTCTGAGTTCCTATTACCACCAGCAGAGAAATATTATGTTGTTGATTCTAGATATCCAAATAAGCAAGGATTTTTGGCTCCTAACATATCATCAAAAAACAGAGTTGTAAGATATTATATGTCACAATTCAACTATGATCCTCCTCCAAAAAATAAACAAGAACTGTTTAATCGATGTCATGTGTCTTTACGTTTTGTTATCGAAAGAACTTTTGGAGTTTGGAAGAAGAAATTGAGGATTCTTTGTTATTTTTGGCTACAATGAGATTACATAATTTTTTTAGAAATTCAAACCTTTCAGATGCAGATTTTGCTGAGATAATGGCAGAGACAAGACCTAACAACATGGATTACGAACCAAATTTTGAAGATATTTGAGTAGTAAAAATAACTGATGGAGAACATATCTCAGAAATAAAAAATGATATTGCAATTATGTTATAGAAAAATCAAAATATTAAATATTAGTTTTGCTTTTTTTTTTGTTTATTTTATCAATTTGTAATATAATTTTAATTACTTAATTTTAAATTTAATAAAAATAATTATATTAATTATATTTTTAATATTAACTAAAAGTTTTACCATTTTTTAATTTAAAACCGCATTTGTACAGCACTTGCTAAAAACTGCACTAATACCACACCATATTTATCTCGCCCAACAAAAACCGTAGCTATCAATCCAACTCTCTCCTCTGTGAAACCCTGACTCTTCTCTCACTTAGAGTTCTTATCTTTTTCACTTATGATCTACTTCACCCAATATGAAAAATATATATTAAAAAATATTTTATAACAAAGCAAACTTTGTTATTAATCGCAAAAAACGAATTCGTAACAAATGGGTAACATTGGGGTGGGGACCTCTAATATATTTCACCTAAAAAATCAAAGCTGACAACAGTGACAAGAAGAGAATCATTTCAATTTTTTTACTATTTGTGTCTTAATTGACTCTTTACTTTAAAGTTTAAACCTTTTGGTCTCTTCTTACTTTTGACTATAAATTTTCAAATGATATAATCACACATCGCCTTCGTCGAAATTTCAGAAAGCTAATGAGAAAATGACGAATTATTGAGTACATACATATAAGTAAACAAACACAAATTGAAATGGTTATTCGGATAAATGTATTTGACCTAATGGTTTGAAATCGCGTTTACGGAGTGTTTAGCTATTGTTGTTCATTCAAACAAAACAAGTATCTCTTTATTTGTCTTTTCTTCATAATTTCTTCTCACCATTAGTCTTTACATAATCCCACACTTCCCCAATCCCCATCATTTATATCCCAAAACCTCTCACACGTCTCCATTTGTTTCTCTGTCTCTCTCTTTCTCAGAGACATTCATCGACAAAGTTTCATTCTTTCAGACAAGAAAATGTCTCGAACAGGACACAAAAGAGTCAGCTTTAGTCCTGACCCAGAAGCAAACGATGAACCAATCTACTCATCACGGTATGGTCGTCGAATGGTCGTTGGAGGACTTTTCAGTTTTGGCGTCAGTAGCTCACCGGCAGCGAGGAGATTACTCCGACGTATTGGAGCCAAAGTCGGCAAAACTTTTCGTTCATTATCATTCAGCAAGAAGAGTACTAACTCTAAAACGACGTCGTCCTCTTCTTCTCTGTCTTGTTCCTCATCTTACTCTTCTTCGTCTATGTCTCTGACGAAGTCTAAGTCTCTAAACGAATCAGAGTCTCATCGTGCACAAGCCATTGAAGACTGCATCGAGTTCTTAAACTCTTCTTCTTCTCTGTCGAGATCAAACTCAATCTCAACGTGGTCTTGTTAAATGGCTTTAACCCCATTCAGCTCCGAGATCAAAAAGCTTCACGATATTTTTGCTGTAATGTAAAAGATTTGATTCAATGATTGATTATAGATATAATTTTCTACGATTCAATTTTTTAGCTACTAACTATGAAAATTATTCCTACACCAATTTTCCATTTTTCATTACGTTACAAAAATATAAGCAAAATACTTTTATTGTAAGTGGACCAGTTTAGAATTCAAAAAGGGTCGATATCAAAGGACCATAAGACAGAGAAAACTTGGTCTTTTTTTGACTCTGATTCTGTAGAGTAAAGTAAGAAACTATATAATATAAACTCATCATTACAAACATTGAGTGTTTCAGAAAATGTAGGTCCCTGAGCATCACGACAGCTTTTTGAAGAATCCAATGAAAAGCTTTCGTCTTATCTTTTCTTTTGTTTTGGTATTAATTTGAAGAATTCAAGCTTTGTGCTGAAGCTTTCTTGAGCTCAAGAGCTCGTTTATAAGGCGGTGCGATTGGAGGCTGAATCGGGTCTAAACTCCGGTATGACGATCCATCTGCTTCTTTAGGGAGTGGGTAAGATCGGTCTGAGTCATAACCACTTAAGTCACCACATGCCGAAAATGGAATATAAACTTTGTTGGGTCCTTCAAGCCAACCACTACTGCAATCTGCTGCGTATCGAGAAAATAGTAAATCTCACGAAAAAATAGCTGATGTAACACTAAAGAAGATTTCTTTGTCTGGCTCAAAAGGTTATCGTCACACGAAGAGAGCATTTTAGGTGAGAATTAGGTTGGGAAAGAGTAAATTGAAAGTGTACTATTTCACAATGCGTAAGTTAGTCGTATCTAACTTGAAGAGCTTCAGAAATTTGAAGATGAAGTTAATAGATTTTTACCAATATGGCTTCCACCTGAAGGGCTTCCGACTTTCTCCAAGAGACGATGAAGATCTTTTGGGTTAAATCCTTCTGGTGGAGAGTAATTTTCGCACACTGCAAAAGCCTCTATAGAAACAGAGTGGAGAAATGCAATCAGAATCTTGAAGAAAAAGCAACATTTACATCTTTGATGATTAAACCTTAAGTAAGCAAATCATAATTATGTGAAAGTTATTTACCTATACTAGAATTACGGCTGCTTTTAGGTTTCGCAAAAGTTACAGTAGGGAAAACAACTTCAGCTACAGGTAACAAGAATTAAACTATATCAGTAAAAAGCAACAGTTAACTTCATGAAAACGACATCTAAACTTACTTGACATTACAAGAGACTTGTATCTTTTCCGCGGAATATCTTTGCAATAAATTTTCCACCTTCTTTGAGAATATGGGTTACAATTGTTAGACCCTGTCAAAAAAACAGATTTGTTATTACTAATTATACATATACTTCGGATTAATGTTAATATGTGTTCAAACATGACACACCAATTCTTGTAAAAAGAACCCAAGCAACTTACCGCTAGTATGAGTTGGGACTGGACAAATTCATCCATGTCATGCAAACCGGTAACTGCAAAACAAATTATGAAAGGCATGATTTTGTTAGTATATGCTAAATATTGAGTGGCGAAACAGACACCGTATCTACTGTTTTACCAACTGGAGCACCATCACAGACAACCAGGTCAGCTTTACAGCCGTCAAAATGTCTAATGACCTTGAGAAAAAACAAAACGAGGTAAGTGATACAAACACACACAAACTCCAAGCATAACCATGGTGGAAGAAAGAGATGCAGATAAATCTGTGAGATAGGTATAGAGAAAATCTCACCACTTCAGCAGTTCGAGCATTAGTTATGTCCCCTTGAACCTGGATAACTCCTTCAATTGGAGCCATAGGCTGCAAATCTATGGCCACTATAAGAGGTAGATCTCATCGATTGCGTAAAGCCCGCAGTCGCAACGGAACCGGGGAAAGTATACATAAGTATACAGAAAAGACAG
>JAKUCM010001498.1:0-44096 GCA_023374145.1 Lepidium sativum | reverse complement strand
CACGACGGAGTAGACATAATATCGATCTCAATCGGTGGTCCAGTCCCCTGATTATTCTTCGGATTCGATATCCGTGGGGTCGTTTCACGCGATGAGGAAAGGAATCCTGACGGTGGCGTCGGCCGGGAACGACGGGCCGAGTTCAGGCACTGTAACGAACCACGAGCCGTGGATATTGACTGTTGCTGCAAGCGGGATCGATCGGAGTTTCAAGAGCAAGATAAATCTGGGCAATGGGAAATCATTCTCTGTAAGCAATTCTAAAAAGTTAAAAGCATTCTTCTTCTTCTGATAAATTTCGCTTCCAATTAAGACTGGATGTATTTAATCCGTTATAACAGGGATTGGGAATTAGTATGTTCAACCCAAAAGCAAAATCGTACCCGCTTATAAGCGGAGAAGATGCAGCGAAGAAGAAAGATGACAAGGACTTGGCCAGGTACGTGACATTTTGTTAAGTTGATAAAATTTTGATGAATAACTTTTAGTTGAAGAAATGAAAAGTTATATACATGTGTTGTTGAATTGATGATGAACCAAATAAGGAACTGCTTCTCTGATTATATGGATGGAAAGAAGGTGAAAGGCAAGGTAATATTGTGTCAAAATGGAGGAAGTAGTGCAGAGTCGACTGTTAAAACATATGGAGGAGCTGGTGCGATCATTGTCAGTGATCTTTATCTTGATAACGCTCAGATTTACATGGCACCAGCCACCACTGTTAATACCTCCATTGGTGATGCCATCTACAAATATATCAACTCCTCTTCTTCACCATCGGCTTTGATTCAGAGAACTCGCCAAGTGACAATCCCTGCTCCTTTTGTTGCTTCTTTTCTCATCTAGAGGTCCCAATCCTGGATCAACACGCCTTCTTAAGGTTATATATACATACCATCTGATCACTTTTGTTTCTCTCATAGGCTTTTTGTTTTTAGTAAAGAACTGTGTGGATATAATGTAGCCTGATATTGCTGCACCCGGGATTGATATATTGGCGGCCTTTACTCTTAAGAGATCACTGACAGGGTTAGATGGTGACACTCAGTTCTCAAAATTCACCATCCTCTCTGGTACCTCAATGGCTTGCCCTCATGCTGCTGGTGTTGCTGCTTACGTCAAGTCTTTTCATCCTGATTGGTCTCCTGCTGCCATCAAATCCGCCATCATTACCTCAGGTTTCCTTCTCCTCACTAAGTGTCAGAGAAGTTACTTAAGAAATGTATTCCCTTTTCCAATAAACTCATTTTTCTTTTTTGGCAGCAAAACCAATAAGCAAGAGAGTTAACAAGGACGCAGAGTTTGCATACGGAGGAGGCCAGATTAACCCAAGGCGAGCTGCGAGCCCTGGCTTAGTCTATGACATGGAAGACATCTCCTATATTCAGTTCTTGTGTCGTGAAGGCTACAACGCCACCACTCTGGCTCCATTAGTCGGTTCACGCTCTGTTAACTGCTCTTCCATTATTCCTGGACTCGGCCCGTGATTCTCTTAACTATCCAACCATCCAACTCACCTTGACATCCGGCAAAAACTTCGACCATGACTGTGTTCAGGCGGAGAGTCACCAACGTTGGACCACCCTCGTCGGTCTACAAGGCCATCGTTACGGCACCAAAAGGAGTTGAAATCACGGTGGAGCCACAGAGTTTGTCGTTTACAAAGGTTTCACAGACGAAAAAGCTTCAAAGTGGAGGTGAAGGCCAAACAAATGACTCCTGGAAAGATAGTGTCAGGGTCACTCGTCTGGAAGAGCCCACGTCACTCTGTTCGAAGCCCCATTGTTATCTATAGTCCTTCCGATTGAATTTACTACAATCTTCAACAAAAATATTTCACTTTAATCTAAATCCTCTCGTTTCTAAATTTCAGTCATTTTCTAAATTGCTAATGACTCTTATAAATAAGACTCATCCATGTCTGGAGGAATCCATGTTTCTCGAGCATTTTTAAGTTTAGTCTTGCATTATAGATGATGAAGAAGGTAAAGAAGATCAGGAGGAGTTTTGACATACTTGCCCAAATCTTCAATAAACTCGACGTAATGGACAATGCGATTGGAACTTCGCGAGTCTGCAAGTCTTGGTTTCTTGTGAGAGGAGTTTCCACATAGTCTTGTTGTGCATATGTTCTCAAGATTGTAGGATTTGCAGAGATCAAAGTCTCGACGTCGTCTATCGCTTTAAGGATTGGCACAAGGATGACATCAAGGAATTTGAGTTCTAAACTCAACATGGATAGCTTTTTCTTAATAAATACTACAACTTTAGATTGTGGCTGAATCTTGTGTTGCGTAGTTTTTGGAGTCAGGCAGCTAAAGTGTTCAATTCAAATGAAAACGTATACAACAATAAATCTAATTAATTGACTTGTAAAGGCTCTCGACTTTCGAGCAACAATACAAGTAGAGTATAATTGTGGACTTTCTTTTCAAGCCTATAAATAAGCCCCATATTGAAATCTCTCGGCCCAAAACGCCAAATACTAATGTATTTACAGAATTACCCCTGCAAAAGCCCTCGCAAGTCACAAGTACTGCTTCTTGAGCTTCTCTGTCGTCATCAATGGAGGTTTCTCTACCCGAAGAAGTGATTCAGCCGCTGCTCCATGCTTCCGATTCATCGTACTCTCTCGAAGGTTGCTTGAAGTTTCTTCTAGAGACTTCCAGGACTGATTCAGGCCGCTCTGATCTCGCTTCCAGGTCCATCCTTCCGTGTATCCTCCGTCTTCTTCAGCTTCTTCCCTACCCATCTTCCAGACATTATCTAAATCTCTCGTTGAAGGTCCTCCGAAACCTCTGCGCTGGCGATATATCGAATCAAAACTCTTTCGTGGACCACGACGGCTCTGTTCTCGTCTCTGATTTGCTGGATTCCGCGATTGCTGAGAAAATAACGGATTTCGAGACTGTTCGGTTCGGGTTGCAGGTTCTGGCGAACGTTGCCTTGTTCGGAGAGAAACGTCAGAGAGATGTTTGGCTTCGCTTTTTCCCGGGGAGGTTCTTATCAATCGCTAAGATTAAGAGGCGAGAGACCTGTGATCCGCTGTGTATGATTTTGTATGCTTGCTTTGATGGAAGCTCGGAGCTTGCTTCTCAGCTTTGCAGCAATGAAGGAGACTCACCATTATTGCTGAAAACTCTGCGTACCTCATCTTCCGGTAACTCTTCATTCCCGTATTAAACCTCAGTAAGCATTAGAGGCAATAACGCAGTCCGCTCTGAGATTTGTGAATTTATCTGATCTGAACCAACTAAGTTGATTGTTTTCCTTCTGTTTGATTTAAAACCAAGTCTTGTTACTGTTTGTTTGTAGTTGGGTCTGTGGAGGATTATTGGCTCAAGTTACTGGTTTCGAGAATCTGTATTGAAGACGATTACTTCCCTCAGCTAGTCTCCAAACTAGTTCCCAGTGATGGGGCAATTGAGACATATACATCAGAGCAAACCTTTCTGTTGAGGATGTTGTCTGATATCGCAAATGAGCGGATTGGACAAGTGTCAATCCCCAAGGTTGCCATTAAAACGATTCTGAAACTATTCAAGCAATCTGTTGACGTTTTTGATTTTGTTTCGGGTGAAAAGTTCCGAGCTCCCAACGGGTTCAACTACAATAGACGTAATGGGATACTCTATTGTAATAGTGAGGGATGCTTGTGCCGGAGGAAGCCTTGAAGAACTCAAAAAGGACAACAAGGATTCAGGTGATATTGTTGAATTGCTCTTATACTCTGGAATAATCCAGCTCCTCCTTGATCTGCTTCGCAAACTTGAGCCCCCAACAACAATAAAGAAGGCTCAGAATCAGAGTCCTGCTTCTTCTTCTTCTTCTTCTTTAAAGCCTTGTCCTTACAGAGGATTCAGGAGAGATATTGTGTCTGTGATTGGAAACTGCGTGTACAGAAGGAAAGAGGTACAAGATGAGATCAGGGAGAGAGATGGGCTCTTCCTAATGTTGCAGCAGTGTGTGACAGACGATGAGAACCCGTTCCTGAGAGAATGGGGCTTGTTTTGTGTGAGAAATCTGCTGGAAGGGAACCAAGAAAACCAGAAAGCAGTTGCGGAGTTGGAAGTTCAAGGCTCTGTCGATGTGCCTCAACTCCGTGAACTTGGTCTCAGAGTTGAAATTGATCCCAAAACAGCCAGGCCAAAGCTTGTCAATGACACCTGAAGCTTCATTGCCTTGGCTGATGTATGTGTAGATGTGATATTTTTCTATTTATATGATTTGGCTAAGTATTGTCAGCTCATCTCATTTTTGTTTCTTTATAACTTACCACAGAGGGGAATAAGAATAGATGAACTGTTAAAGCTATATATGGATTCAAATGTGTAACTGATACGGTACTCAAATTCTTTTAAAAAAAAAAAATTGCAACGACAATGGTTGTGATCAGATTGTGAGGTTCTCCTGTAAGACCAGGAAGGATCCGACAACGTTTCCTCCAACATCAGGGAACTCCTCGCTCCCTGGAAGTGGCCGGACTTTGCCTGTCTTATCAACTTCCACCGGATACTTCATCAGATGTCCTCTCATCTCCGACACTTGTTCACTCCTAAACTGCTTCCAGTTCTTCTCCGCCATTGCTTTCACCTTCCTTACGCACTCTAAACTCTCCGGCTCTGCAAAACAATCATCTAACACTGCCATGTGTTCTGCCCAAAGCGACATTCTATATCCGTAGATCTGCATATTGATTATGTGATTTAGATGTAACTCATCGACTATGAATTATGTTTGTGTGTAATGATTACCTGACCCCGAGGGCTAGATTGTAGTCTTGCCCATGTATGTTGAGGCTGATAAGCTCCCATAGCAATCTCTGTATCTCTAGTCCCTTCCATTGATCTTTGGTTAATGTTTGCAGATCCAATTACCACATACTCATCATCAACAACCATTCCTTTTGAATGAACATATATCATAAATCTTCTGCTCTTTTGACATAATGCCTACAAACACCATGTTAAACTATAACTCATCATTCATTGACAGATACCGCAGTAGCAAGCCATGCAGTTGTTGGTTTGGTTACCTGAGGAGTGTTCCCGTTGCTTGGACTTCCAGTGCCCAATTCTTTCATTCCGTTCACCATTTCTCTGTTTCCAAGACAGAAGAAATTCAGATAGTCTTGTGGGGAGAACTCACCTTCAAGCCCGGCCTCCACTAATGCATTATAGATAGTCCCATACATCATTTGCATTGTCTTGTGCTACAAGAAACAATAACTATGAAATTCAGTTTCACAATCTTTTTAGTGCTTAGAAACATCTATACGAGACTCACCTGCCAATACAAAATCCTTTGTGTAGCAGCGCCAGTTGGAACTCCTTCCGGCCACATTGGAATGACAATATATGCAGCAAATCGTTCCTTTGCTCTGATCTTATCAGCAATCTTCAACGCAATTTCCATAGGAATCAGATTGTTGGCACCTACATGATGACCATTAACATTCAATGAACAACCTTAAAAAGATAACCAAGGTTATCAAGAAAATAGTCTGCAATTAAGATATATATCCTAATCTTGAGTTTTCTTAATCATTAGCTCATTTGAAACGAAAAAATAAAGACAAAAACAAACCTATGTCCCTGTGAGCATTCCAGTCGTAGGAGGATCCAATGAAATATTGGTTCTCGATGTAGATGAAGTGTTGGGCTGAACGAATGGCCTTTACATATGCGGTGTGTATGCTCATGTCAATGAGCACATTCTTGCCACACACCAAATTCTATCCAAACAAAGTCCTTTCATCCATCAAGTTCCCGGCCATATCATAAAGACAACACAGTTTCCCTTTGATTTTTCAACTCACCTTGCTTGTAGCATATTTTGGATCCTTTGGGAAACCTTTCACCGAGTTTGAATCGATTGAACGGAAAACCTGAATCCAGAAACCAGATAACCATCAAGTGGGACAATACTTGTTGACCAAAGTACAAGATCTTCATGATCCAACTGGAAAATGGACATCTATCATGGACTGTTATATTAGGTGCAATATGTCACGTTTTACAATAAGAGTTTTGATGTGCTAACCTGAACATGCCAAGCCTCAGGGTCATTTTTACTAACAGTAGGAGCATCAAAAAGTCCTAATATATCTGGAATCCTTTCGATCCTTAGTAATGCATCATCATAAGACGTCTTCAATTGATTGATTCTGTGAGGCTTAGCAGCCTTCATCCATCTCTCCTCAAAATTAGTAAGCACATCATACGCAGCTGGCCCATCAATCTTACTGTGCAAGTCATGCCATGGTTCTCTTGGACAACCAGACATGTTACCCCTTTATTACATGTTGTTACACAAAGTTAAGGCTTTCCCATTCAATAAAAACAAGAAACTTACCATCACATAGATCACCTTGAAAGTGTGGTTGACAAGACATACCGTGAAAGTCGGGTTGTGAAAGTCATCTTTATGATCTGTTTGAAGAGTCCTAAACAATGGATGTTGAGGAGTATCATATCGACCATCACATAGATCAAGTCCACCCACAAAAGCTATGATTTCCTTCTGTTATCTCCAGCATCAACATCTACTATCAAGGTCTTTTGGTGGTGTGTATAGATGGTTTCAACCTCCTGATGGACTAAAAATATAAATAGAAGCCAGATACTTCAACCAAAAGAAAGAAAAAAATCACAAAAGTTCATCTTCTACCCTCTGTTTAACCCAACTATGTCGTTTTCCAGCAAATCGAGGACATAGTAAGACTTGAACTGAGGAGTCTTTGAAAAATCGTCGTGTCTCCTCGTCATGGGTTCCCATTATCCCATCCTGTTCAAGTGAAAAAATTGTGTCAAACACTTACAATATATAAGAATCACCACCATAAGTGCACCAAAACCAATTCATCTAAGATACATATCTCTAAACTGAGTTGTAGATATCTATCTGCCTGAAACAGGCTTTTCTCATACTTACTCAACTAGTACTGAAGATAAACACATCTAAAGGTGTTCTGGTTTACAAGGAAACGTAGAGTAGAGTAACTATTAACAGTATAGAATGAACCTCGATAAGACTTCCAAGAAACCAAAATGATCCTTTGATTCCTACTCTAGAGAGTCATTTGCACTTCACAACATATAAACAAGGACGGAGTATAGGTTACAGTAACTTACAGTCATATATCCCAAGATGTTTCGTGAAGTTGGATCGTCCCAAACCAAAAGCAGAACTCTCACACCTTCTCGGGACTTTGATCTTAGGAGTTCACCAAGTGTCCATTCTGAAGCTGGATCTTCTTTATCCCGAACAAGCCTGACATTATGCCACACTGACCAACCTGTAATATAAATCAATCGTCTAGCTTGACAAATGGCGTGATACATATCATGCCAACACTTTCCATGTTGGTAGTACATTCCATTGCCGAGTTGTACTTTCGGAAGCATCCCTTCAGGTACATGTGCATCTTGGTACAGCGTCACATTTCCACCTTCCCTAAGAGGGAAATATGTTCCAGGAACCCCCTGGTAATTTGGACCTGCACCAACTCCACTGTGATAAACTCTAAGTTTATCTATTGACGTATATTGAATCGATAAAGATAGAGTTGCCCCTGGTTTACTAGGCTTTCCATTGCTGTTCCGAATCGAATAAGTCCCTTCAATTCTTGCACCTGAGTATATTTGTTCAACCGGGATAGTAACAATGCCTATAAGCTGTGAACCCACAGCATCACTGTCCTTAACAAGAAAATGAACCTCCGAAGCATGATGAGCAACAGGAACATAAAAATGCTGGTGCCAGACAGGGTTTTCGCTGTTGCTTATGACATAAGTTCTTCCAAGCACTGCACCTGCAACTGATATGGAAACGTAAGGATCACTTGTGATCTTCTTGCTCAATTGCCCTTCGATGATGTTGGACATGCTTCCAAACACGACACCCAATGTCTTGTGTACCAGGTCCATGTTAGGGAGATTATTTGCATGAGAAATCCAAATTTCCAAATTACCATGCAACAAGAGGATCTTTAAGCTGGAGGCTTTCCCAAAGGGAACAATCTGCATACGAGGACCATGTGTTGATCCAGTAGATGTATAACCATGTGTAGAAGAATCTAGCCTGCCTGAGTAGGAATGACTTGAAAAGGAGTTGTAAGGGAGTTGACCATAGAAGTTTCTCTCCCAGTAGGAGCTCGAAGAATAAGAAGCTGAGGGGGCTGGTGGCGATGCTGGCACAGTCAGATGATTGGCAGAGACAGTAAGACCGTCCAAAACCTCATGGATAGGAGGGTAAAGTGGTGGGGAAGAGGAAGAAGTAACACTACCGACATTCTCATGACTCATACCCAAAGAAGTCACACTAGAACCATAGGTAGTGGGGCGGTTGATGAGCAGGTTGGTAAGGATAAGGATAAGGAGGAGGAGGTTGGTGATAATAAGTAGGTGGTGGATGGTGAGTGTAGTCTAATGGAACAGTTTGAGACATTGATCCATAGTGATGAAGAGGTGGGTGTGATGTTGAATCCGGACGAGGCCTATAAGGATAATAAGGATATGGAGAATGTGAACCGTATCTCTCCATCCTTTTCACAATAAACAGCAAATTCCTTAAGTATGCAAAAGCCTCACTGCAAGTTTAAGATTTCCTCTGATCAACACCACAACAAACCTTCCTTTATTCCTTTAAAGTCATATCATTTCAAACATCCAATCTTGCTCCATTTTCTCCAATGCTTATTCTTATCAAGAAGGGAAATTTGTGTTTGATCAGAACAGAGACAAATGATACGTACATTACCAATTAGAGAAGCTTCCATACAATTAAGGCATAAGTACCTTTGAATGCGCTGAAAATGGATGAACCTGATAAGATCGTCCCAGAGAAAATGCGTCGGGGAAGAAGAAGAAGAAGAAACAGTCTCTGCAAATTCTTTTTGTTTTGTTTTGGTGTTTTGTGGACTTCCCTCAAATGTAAAAGTGTCGTCAACTAAACTTATTGTAGCCGGTCATATCTAGTTAAGTCAACTTCTTTGTAATTTTAGACAAAATTAGATATGAATCACACAATATATTTCGTATAATATGTTGACATTTAAATATAATTAGTGATGATTTTTACTTTAAAGATATGTAATTTCTTTCCATAAAATATACATTTCTTTATTATCATTTTAAAAAATTGAATTGATATATATGTAAATATAAATATATATAGATACAAATCTAAGGCCATTAACTATTTTAATCTATATTTTTTTTTGTCAAACCTTAGATTTGTCACCAACACAGAACTGTACAGTTTAAAAACTTTTTCTCTTGCAACCTAAAAGATCAACACGAAATTTCTGTAAACCATATATTTCTGGATTTTTTTTTGTCACCTAACCTAGTGGCTTTTAAATCTCACTCTTACAGTAGGGGTTCGATCTCTGATGCCTTGAGGATTTGTAAAGTGACTACAGCACTGGACCAGCTGTGTCCTCGGCATATTTCTGGATTTATTTAGAAAAGAAAAAAAAGCTTTGAACTGTAACTGTACCAAAAGATGACTCAAAACGAAGAATTGTCCCAGGTGTTACCCAGTGAAGCACCATGCTTCTTTATGATATTAACCGACTCCAGAAGAACCTCTTGTTGTGTTGTGTTGTGTATAGCTCGTCTTATCCAAGTCATCACTCGTCAGTGGGATCTTGGATGCTATTGATCTAATCACCTGTATATATCATCAGGATACTTCAGGGTCATTCTGAATTCCTCCATGAGAATGTAAAGCAATAAATTACAAACAAATGAACATTTACAGAAGCTTTTAAGAGTGAAATTACTGAAAGTGAGAGCATAAGTTCTGCAAGATGAAGTTGCAAAGTAGATAAACTAACCTGACTAGAGAACAATGAATTAGGTACCAAAACTGGAAACTTTTCAGCATTCAGCAAAGATGTTGTTGTAAGTCCCATCTCAACAACTTGGCCTTCTACGGATCCAGCCTGAAAAGTAAAGAGAATATTGAAGTTGGTTAAAGATCACGTGGTTCGTGTGGTTGAAGACAAGCGAGAAGCATGTGGATCAGAAGAAGTTTGAAACTTGAAATTCGAATGTGTGATAAAGATTATCAGCATATTCAAATTGGAGAGAATTTAGTTGTAGTTCGAAAACTAGGAAACAAACTAAAGAGCTCTTCATCTATAAAAAGAGATATCGATTGTAAATCAAGTCTTTTAGGAACTTAGGGGAGCAGTTTGAGATATGCTTGTTAATTGATTAGATCTAGGTTATCAATTCGTAGAAGTAGTTTTGGATCAATTACTTGCCATAGGAATTGATCAGTAGAATTGTCTTTTGTAAAAGAGAAGTTCTTAATAAAACGTAATTCTTGGTTAAGTTAGAGTTGTTGCTTATCATATTCCATTTTCAAATATGAGATATATTGTTTGCTCTGGGAAATATAAAGGTAACACAAAAGATTTCAAGTTCAACTAACTTTTATTGAATCTCCTATAGAGAAAGGCCTTGAAAATTGCATGGATAGACCACTCAGCACATTACTAAGGATATCTCTGGCCGCAAAAGCAGTGGCTACTCCTGGATAACAAAGAACAAGATTGATGCGTTATGAGAAAATAGTTAGTAAGACATCTACGCAATGCTAGCAACCATACAAAAGATATGATTACATGGTTGTGGTTGCCACTTGAGGCCTTTCTTTCTGTTGAATCCTAGCAATTATCATTACAAGCTTAGCAAACCAACTAATTAAAATGGAGAAGATTACACACACCTCCAACTCCACCAACTGTCAAAATAGATTGAACAGCAACCCCACAGGCTTCAGCTGATGCCATCAAACCGAGTGCAAAGAGACCAACTGACGAAAGTTATCTTTAGATAGACCATGTAACTCATATACATCACTTTTAAATGGCAAAAGTTATAGCAACTCACATTTGTGCAAAAGCTATAAAAGTAACTAAGTAACGTGATGGGTTCTCCAAAGCTCCCCAAAAACTTTTCTTATATGAGATGTCAGAAGCCTCCGGGAAGCAAAGCAGCCGAACTTTTCATTGCATAGGTGTGAAACCTCCTCAAAACCTTAGGCAACACTACCCAAGCAAACAAAGTACCGGTCATAGTAAAACCGACGGGAACTATCACTTCTTTAAGATATGGATTTGAGTCTAACGTTGTTTCCACTTAGTACTCATAAATCATGTTGACATGTATGTACCACCATCTATATGCTTCATCATTCTTCATAAGCGATGTTCGAAAACGACAATAATGAGTATATTAAAAAAATGGAAATAAATCAGTACTATATTATAATCAAAATTTAATTCATCAAATAATACATTAATCATATAAGTTAGCACGTATAAAAGGAAAGCAGTTTTATTACGTTTTTGATTATTTAAGTTAAGTTTTCTTTTAGATTCTCGACCTAATAAAAAAAATATAAAATAGCTCAAAAAATAATAAAATTTCGTTTCATTGCTCCATTTAGCCTTTAGATCCCATCAACACTTTGGAGCAATACAAGACCGCTGTGATCTTCTTCTCCTCATCGAAAACCCTAATTTGTTAACAATGGGAGAAAGGAATCACAAAGAACAAAAACCACTTTCATTTGATAAATCAAATAAACCATTTCATTTCTATTCTTCATCTTCTTCACCATGTTCATTTACAGCGATCATCATCATCTTAATCTTCCTTTCATATCTCTTATATTCCTTCAGTTACATCTCCTTATTAAACCCATATTCTCCTTCTCAGATCACAAACTCTCTCATTTTACCCGTTATCCGTCTCGGTTCGGGTCATATATCCGAGGACCAAACAGAGATCAAACACATTGTTTTCGGTATCGCCGCTTCAGCAGATCTATGGAAACATCGAAAAGAATATGTCAAAACATGGTGGCAACCTAACAAAGGAATGAAAGGCGCCGTTTGGTTGGATGATCCAGTTAATGATTCTGTTACGTCAGGTTTGCCTGAGATCAAAATCTCCGCAGATACATCGATCTTTAAGTATCGTTACCGTAATGGACACAGATCAGCGATCAGGATCACAAGAATCGTATCGGAGACAGTGAGGATGTTAAACGGAACAGAAGGTGAGAAAAACGTGAGATGGCTTGTAATGGGAGACGATGATACAGTGTTCTTTACAGAGAATCTCATTAGGGTTTTGAGGAAATATGATCATAAACAGTTTTATTACATTGGAGCTCCATCGGAGAGTCATTTGCAGAATCTACATCAGTTTTCTTATGGAATGGCTTATGGAGGAGGAGGTTTTGCAATAAGTTATCCATTAGCAAAAGTGTTAGAGAAGATGCAAGATCGTTGTATTGAGAGATATTCAGATCTTTATGGTTCTGATGATCGGATTCATGCTTGCATGGCTGAGCTCGGTGTTCCTCTCACTAAAGAAGTTGGATTCCACCAGGTTTGCTTTATTCTTTTTAATTTATTATTTTATTTGGGGTTTTACCGAGAAAAAATAGCCGTAAAATAAGATCTGAAAAAGTAAACTAAAATTCCGCAAGTGGCATTTAGCCTAGTGGTAGGTGGTAAGTCCACAAGAGGCATACGCACTTGCACATCCTGCGATCAAGTCTCCCGCTTGCATTTGCAAGAACTTGGCTAATGGGCCGGCCATTTGTGGTCCTTGACAAAAAAAAACTAAAATTCCCTGAATTTGTTCATTTCATATATTCACTTTCATATTTCAGATTCATCATGGTTTTAATTTTTTATTTTATTTTAAATGCATAGTTAACTTTACTAATACGTACATTATAAAAAGATCAGTTTATGGGTACAAAATTTACAAAAAAAAAAAACCTAACAAAATCTTTTAACATTCTAGCCACAAAATTGGTTTTGTAGTTAAGTGATCTAAAACTCCTGTTTTCGCATGTTTAATTTGACATGAAATTATTTAATGAATGTTACTTTATTTTTGAAAAAAAATAAGTTGTCTTTATTCAAAAAACTTATAGTTAAATATTTTTAATAAATGAAAAATGATCATATTTGTAGAGGATCGTAATTCTATATATATATATATAATGGTCTGATTTACTAGGGTTATGTATATATAATCGTATAATAAAATGAAATTATGTTTTGGTGTTTAATTATGGTTAAAGTCAAAATAATGTAAATTTGGTAAATGAATCTGTACAGTTCGATATATATGGGAATGCGTTGGGGCTATTATCAGTACATCCACAAGCACCAATAGTATCAATCCATCACTTAGACGTATTGGATCCAATCTTCCCAAAAACAAACAGAGTGAATGCTATAAAGAGACTTATGATTCCAGCAAAGCTTGATTCAGCCAGTCTTGTCCAACAGTCGATATGTTATGACACAAGTCGTCAATGGACAATGTCTCTATCGTGGGGCTACACTGTCCAAATCACACGTACTTACATGCCTGCAAGAATGATGGTTATGCCTACTCGAACCTTCAATGATTGGCACAAACGACAAGACTTCACTAATCTTGCTTTCAACACACGTCCTATCTCTTACACTGAGTGTCAACGTCCACGAGTCTTTTATCTATCTCATGCTTTTAACCATACTTCTCCTTCGGATACAACTATTACTGAGTATTCTAGACATGAAGAATGGTTTCCTAAATGTGATTGGGGAATCGCTGATCCTTCTGATATTGATCGTATCTTCGTTTACAAAAACCCTACTCCTCATAGATGGAATCAGGTAAACATCATTCTTTTTTTTTGTTTTGTAAATATTGTTCATAATTTTTGTTAATGCATGTTTGTAGGCGCCAAGGAGAGATTGTTGTAGAATACTTCCTACGACTATGAAGGGAGCTATGGTGATCAATGTCACAACTTGTGAAAATGACGAAATTCTTGCTTATTCTGATAAATAGTTTTCTCTTTACGTGTTTTATTTGTTAGGACTTGTTTTTTTGCAAAGAAAACCTGAACAATGATAAATTATTTATTGAATGTAATCACAATTTTTTTATATACATACATTACCTTTTCTTATCGACAAAATTAAATCTACATCCTAGATCTTAAATCCTTATCATGCGGTGCGAGTTGATCTGAAATCGAGTTCCGTAAAGAAATTAGTACTTGTCTAAAAACATTTACAACTATTATATTAACTAATAGTTCATCAACATATTTTTAGTCGGTTAATTCTTTGACCCTAACATAACATATTGATTAGAGTTATAATAATCCTGAGTAGTAAATTAAACTTTAATGTCCAAACTATATAAAGTGTTACACGAGAAAGTTGAAGCTGAAGCAGAAGCCTGGGCATAGTTGTGATACGAGAGGTGTTTGCCATCAGTTATAGATGTTAACAAGGCTATATTATCTAGACCTATTATCGCGGATCCGACTTTTTACAAGTTTAGACTGGTTCTGTTTCCCCTATAAGTGTGAAGGAATAAACATGGGACCACAGAGCATCAGGAAAAGTATTTCGCCACTACATTCAGAATTTGAGGCCCTTCTCTGGGTCATGACAATTTTGGCGGGTCTTAACCTCATTGAGGTAGAGTTTTTGGTCGATTGTTCTGATTTATTGAAGATGATTGAGGAACCATCAGGATGGCCAGCCTTTCGACCGTATTTGGAGGACTTTGTTCGTCTTAGGAGTTCCTTCCGACATTGTTCGTTGATGTGGATCCCGTGCACCCTCAATTACAAAGCCGACTCTCTAGCTTGTAGCGTTCTAAGGTTGTCTAGTCTAGGAATCATGGTTTTGTGAACTTTGTTTCTTATCCCTGTTCTCTTTCTTTCTCTTAATTGAGGTAAGACCATGTGCAATGGTTGGGTATCTAAACAATTTTTTTAATATTAAAATTAATTATGACATCTACGTGTCTTGAAGAAACGTATCTTCTGTATCCAATTTTAGAATCGTATCTAACCTTACTTACTTCAAATATGATTAAAAAAATATAAACACAAAAATAAGATATGTCAAATACCCGCGTTGTTCATGCTCTAAGTTTAAAAAAAAAAAAAACTATATAAAGTGTAATTGATATTTTGCGTTAAATAGTAACTAGGCTTGGGCCTTCAGACAAGTTTGACTTTCAGGCCCATTAAATGATTTAGATATTTAGACAAAGAAAAAAACAAAAAAGAGACGGAACAGCTGGAATGACGCGTTGACTTTTGGTCTCAACTCTCATCATTTCGTATTCTTGTCTGATCCAAAATTCGACTGCAATTTCTGCAATCAATCTTTACTCAACAATGGCGGTCCTCTACACACGGATCGGATTCCTTCTCTTTGTCTTCCTTCTATCTTCTTCATTCTCCATATCTCTATCTCTCCTTTTCTCTCCTACCGATGAGTTCCTCGTCAACTGTGGATCCGACGTTGACTCTATCGTCGATAACCGTCGCTTCATCGGCGACGCATCAGCTTCAAATGAAAATTTCTTCTCATCTGAAGGATCAATCGCTCTCAAAGGAGAAAATGTACCTCCGAACATTTCACAGATGTATCAGACCGCTAGAATTTTCGCGCGACAAGGGAAATACGAATTCAATGTCCGTGAGATAGGGACTCATATGGTACGTCTCCATTTCAATCGGATCAATTCCTCTAAATGTAATCTCAATGACGCTCAGTTTCACGTTACTGTGAATGGTCATGTCGTGCTTATGAATTTTAGCGGCGATGACGAAGAATCTAGGGTTAGAGAATTCCTGATTTGGGTTAATGTGAGAGAGGTTGTTATTAGGTTTATTCCTAGTAAGGATTCAAAAATAGCATTCGTGAATGCCATTGAAGTTATATCTGCGCCTAAGGATTTGATTGCCGATGTTGCGACCTCTGTTTCTAATGATGGAACTGAGAAATTCAATGGTTTAGCTAAACAAGCTATGGAAGTTGTGTACAGAATCAATGTTGGTGGTCGTAAAGTTACTCCTTTTAATGACACATTGTGGAGGACTTGGGTTCCTGATGATGTTTTCCTCAAAACTGGTGATGGGTCTGAGAAAACTTACTTCACCGGTAGGATTAAGTATAGGCCTGGAGGTGCAAGCCGCGAGGTTGGACCTGATAACGTCTATAACACTGCTCGTGTAAGTAAAAGAAGCAATGGATTGGTTGATATGAGTTGGGATTTTCAGGTGAGCATCGGTTACAAGTATCTCATCCGGATGCATTTCTGCGACATAGCTAGCAAATCACTTGGTACTCTATATTTTAATATTTACATCAATGGCTACTTAGCCTATCAAGATTTCGATATGTCTTATTCCGCTGGTGACGTCCTTGCTTCTCCGTATTACATTGACTTCATTGTGGATACTGCTGCTGGTTACAACGACAAAAACCCTTCAGGATCATCGATAACCATAAGTTTTGGACCATCAAACAAGACTAGTGTTGATGAACAGGGTGTTGATGCAATATTGAACGGTGTTGAGATCATGAAGATGAATAACTCAATGGGTAGTCTTGATGGATATGTTTCCACTAAGATGATTCTGAATACTTGTCCAAATAGAAGAAACCTGAGTATATTTATTGCAATGATGGCGTTTATGTGTATATTTATGAGCTTCTACATTGTGACACAAAGGAAGAAAGTTAGTGATGAGTATGGCTGGACAAAGCTCTCCATGGAAGATAAATCCAAGTCCGGGAATCAATTTGGAGCAAGAAAGCCTTAATGATGCTTTTATTTATTTATTTATTTATATATGGACGAAAATAGCTAAAATAAATTGTTTGTTTACATTTAATAGAATATTAGAAGCCCATAAAATGGAGGAAAAGAAAGAAACGTACCTATATGTACATATACATTCTGATTTGGATTTTTTTTTTCATTTTCTTAAAATTATATTATTTTGATAAATACTATACCAAGTAAATTAATTGACGTTTGTTAGACAAAGGTACGTTATGGCAAATGGCTAGTCTAGTGGCAAGCGGTAAGTCCACATAAAGTAGCTCATTTACATAATCAGAGATCGAGTCTCCCGCCTACATTATGTAAGAATTTGGATATTAGGCTACTCAATATAATTTGCGGTTGACAAAAAGAAAAAAAAAGACAAAGGTACATTAAGTAACGTTGATCTTGTTTAGCGTAATTAATTCTATTAAATACAATAACTCAAATATATTTATATTATTATTAATATTGTAGTTAATTGTTTAAAATAACATATCTATTTTAAATAATCACTAAATTTGTGATATATTAAAATGGAAGATAAACTATTAGATAAAATTGAAATATGCTTCTTAATTACCCTTGAAAATAGGTTTAAAATAGTTTCGTTATTAATATATATATAAATTAAAATTTCAACAGAAAAAAGTTAGAAGAAAAACTTAAAATTAATATAAGAAAATATCAGGTGTAAATTCTTTTTTAACTAGTAACTTGTTTGAATTTGTTATTCCGGATATAGATTTATAATTCAATTTTGGATTTTTTTTTTTGGGTTTAGTTCATCTAATTCGATATTTTAGTTTTTTTTTACTTATGATTTTTTTGTTTATTTGAGTTTTCGGGTATTTATTTGATTCATAGTTTAAGTTTAGGTTCGGGTTCGATAATAAAATAAAATGATATTTACAAAATTGTAAAATAAATCTTATAATAAAATAATAATAAAAATGTGATATTGCATTATGTATCTGCATCTCCATTCTAAGCCATAATAACAATAAACCATTTTTCTACTTTGATACAATCGATGAATAATCTTTTGATTTTATTTATTATCATTAGGTTGTAATCTTTGACAAGGATGTTGATGTGTTGTTTATATATATGTTTCTCAGTATATAAGTAACTTTTTGAAATGAAAATGTGTTCTTTATACTCACTGTGAATACAAATCGTGAAGATTGTAATATAGATACATGAGCTATTTCAATTGAATTAGCCAAATCAATTTTAAGTAATCTAATAGGTGTCTCGTAGTCTCTATACAATTAACGAATTAAACAAATAAAATCATGAATATATACAAAGTCAAAAGTGATGTCATGTGCTGATGATGATCAAAGAAAGAATGGTACGGCGAATCGTAGAAGACCGTACCGCATGATTGCGACCTCCGAATCTAAAATGTAATGACATCATAAGCCTCTATATTATAAACATGAACAATAAATGTTGCATGGTCCTTGACCTCTTCTCCAAAGTCAAATTACCAACATCAATTTACTGTCATTTTTTAAAGCTCCTCTAGTTCAATGTTTAAGTTCATATTGACAAAAACAATGAATTCAAACAACAAGATCCATAGATAGAGTCATTTACATGCCTGAACTTAAGTACATTATCTCATTCCGTACGAGTCACGATCCATTACAACATAACATATATGTGTATACGCAATCTCTTATATATATACACTTGTTTCTCATCTCATTCCCCACAACAACATTCCATCAAGATCAAAGTTAATACAAAGAGAGCAAGAAAGAAGAAGATATGGACAAGAGTGAAGAAGTTTCAGCAAGAAAGGCATCATGCGAAGATGAGTTTAATGATGTGATTAAGGGATTAATTAAGCTCTTCATGCTTGTGATTTTCCTAGGAAGCATCTTTATTTGGATCCTTATGCCTACCATGATCTATCGAACCAAGTGGTTAAACCCTGTCATGCGTACAGAGTTTGGTACATCCACTTTTTTTGGTGCCACAGGTTCGTATATCTTTAATTAGTCTCGTTGATTGTTTTCCTTAACATTCACATTATACAATTATAACATTTGATGCTTTGATGATATGCAGGCTTGACCCTTTTCATGTTCATGTTCCCTATTCTCCTCATGGCTTGTTTGGGATGCCTCTACCTTCATTTGAAGAAACAAAAGACTACTACTCAACTCCTTAGGTAATATATACTCACTGATTAACCACTTATTGATTCAAAACATAGATCAATTGGTGATAGCAAAAAGATATACATTTAACAGGGAAAATACAAGTGGAGGAGGTGTGTTTGCAGCTATGAGAAGGCCAATGCTGGTCACAGGACCATTGGGGATAGTCTCCGCGACTGAGTTAATCTTCTTGGCAATGTTTGTGGCTCTTCTTCTTTGGAGCTTCTTCATGTATATGCGCAATGCTTTCCCCACCATTACTCCTGAATCAGCTGCTAAACATCACCAAAAAGTGTAAGCACTCTTTCACAATATACAACTTAGTTTCCATGATATCACCATATGTTTCTGTTGTAACAATTGCAATTCATTATAGATGGCAAGCGAAGCTAGAAGCAATGGCACTAAGGCTCGGGCTAGTTGGTAACTGTGTTCTAGCTTTCTTGTTCATACCAGTGGTCCGTGGATCATCATTGCTTCCGGTTTTAGGACTAACGTCAGAGTCAAGCATTAAGTACCATATTTGGCTTGGTCACATGCTCATGCCAATATTCACCGCTCATGGTCTTTGTTTCATTATCTATTGGGCCTCAATGAACGAAATCTCTCTGATGCTGACATGGTCTAAGACCGAAATGTCTTATATTGCCGGAGAGATATCTTTGCTGTCTGGACTTGTGATGTGGGCCACTTCATTTCCGTCGATTAGGAGAAAATTCTTTGAGGTTTTCTTTTATACTCACTACCTTTACATTGTCTTCATGTTGTTCTACGTCCTCCACGTTGGTGTCGCCTTCTCCTTTATCATCTTCCCTGGCTTCTATATCTTCATGGTTGATCGTTTCTTGAGGTTCTTACAATCACGTGACAACATTCGATTGAGCTCTGCACGTGTTCTTCCTTCCAACACCGTTGAGCTCACTTTCTTCAAAAACAAAGGTAAGTCTTATTAGTCAAGTATAGCTCAGAACATAGTGTATGTTTTGTTTGGCTTATTCAGGAGGTTTTTTCATGTTATAGAATTGGTGTATACTCCGACAAGCATCTTGTTTGTGAACCTACCAAGCATTTCAAAGCTACAGTGGCATCCATTTACGATTACTTCGAGCAGTAACCTCGAATCTGACAAGCTAAGCATTGTGATCAAGAGTGAAGGGAAATGGTCTACGAAGCTTTACCAGATGCTTTCTTCTTCTGATCTTAGTGATCGCCCTCTCTCTGTTTCTGTAGAAGGACCCTATGGTCCTGCTTCAACAGACTTCTTAAGGTAATAATCACTGATTGTTCATATACTATCAGTTTTTTTGCTTTCTTGTGGCTCAAGTAACCCTGAGTTTGTTTGTTTTTGGCACCAGGCACGAGTCTTTGGTTATGGTAAGTGGAGGTAGCGGAATTACACCATTCATCTCCATAATCCGCGACTTAATCGCCATATCCCAAAGAACAACATTTGAATTACCCAAAATAGCTCTGATTTGTTCATTTAAGAACTCTTCTGACATCTCCATGCTTGACCTTATTCTCCCATCATCTGGTCTTGAATTATCATCTAACATTAATATCCAAATTGAAACTTTCATCACCAAAGATAAAGAACCAAGAAACGAAGAAAACCAAAAGATTAAAACCCTCTGGTTCAAACCAAGTCTCAGAGACCAACCGATCTCTGCAATTCTAGGACCAAACGCATGGCTCTGTCTCGCTGCCATTCTCTCATCTTCTTTCGTCATCTTCATGATAATCATTGGTGTCATGACAAGATATTATATTTATCCGATCGATCAAAACAAGAACAAATTCAATGCTGCTTCGAAATCCATCCTTTATCTTCTTGTCCTCTGCGTTAGTATCATGATGACTTCAAGTGCATCTGTATTGTGGAACAAAAAGAAGTACAACGTTGAAAGCGGTAAGAATGTTCAAATTGTTGACGTACCAAGCCCAACATCTTCTCCAAGCTCATGGACATGTAGAGAAATTGAGAGTACTCCTCAAGCGTCACTTGTTCAATGCACTAACATCCATTACGGTGAAAGACCAGACCTCAATAGTAAGTATATGATACAATATCACTATACTCAAAGTTTGCATAATAACAGCATGAATATGACTGTGATTTTGTAATATGTTTGTGTAAACAGAGATTCTACTGGATACAAAAGGTTCAAGCGTGGGAGTTATGGTGTGTGGCCCAAAGAAGATGAGACAACAAGTAGCGAAGATTTGTTCTTCTGGTTTGGCTAAGAATCTTCACTTTGAATCTATCAGTTTCAGCTGGTGATTGCCCTTATAAATCCTCATTTTGTGATTGTTCTTTGAATTCTGGTTTGTGTGTTTTGTGAGTGAAGATTGTTGTTTTATGATGTAACGATTTAGTCCAAAATCGAGGTGTTGATCATTGTATTATGTAATGTTATTTAAGAAAATTGGAATGACAAAATTATGTATATCCCAAACTCTAAACCTTATCAAGCGAATGAAATACTAAAAAACAAAAAACATGAATTAACCATTTTTTTTATATTGAGCCACAACTGGCTAGCCCAATAGCCAAATTCCTACATAATGTAAACGGGGAGACTCGATCTCTGATTGTGCAAATAAACTCTCTGATGTGGATTTACCACATGTCACTAAGCTAAGAACATTTGCATTGCATGAATTAACCATTTAACCAAGACACAAACATCAATTTTGTCAAAATGATTTCTTTTCCATATTCATTATCTTGTTGATACATACTATAATTTTTTCTAATATTTTTGTGCCACTTATAATTAGTCTATATATATACCAAACTTAGAATTAATCAAAAATGAATAGAAAAAAGCAATGATACAAAAATGTGATTTAGGTTATCTTTATTATAGTGCAAATACCTATCTCTATTCTAATTAAATATTAAAGAAAATTAAATGTGATTAGCCATCTACATTTTAATAATCAAAAATATACATAGCTTTTGCTTCCAAGGCATGTTTATTCAACAATATCAAACTTCTCTTTATTACTTTACCTTTAACTTTTGTTATTATTGTCCATCACCAACCAATCATAAGCACATTTTATCCATTGAGATCTTTTATAATTGGTTGTTTCCCATCACAGTCCGTAACTTTATCTCTTTGACGTAAATTTCAATCAGTTTTTTTTTTGTCAACTACATATTATATTGGGTCACAACTGGCCGGCCCAATAGACAAATTCTTCCATAATATAGGTATGAGGACTCGATCCCGAATTATGTAAATGCACTATCTTAAATAGACTTACCGCCTGCCAGTAGGCTAGATGCCATTTGCATGAGCTTCTCTTAATCCCGCCATTTTAATATATAGAGATGACATAAATAGCCATTTTATATATGCTTTTAGAAAACCTTTCTTTATCTGTTTTCTCGAAATCCATTGAAAGAAAAGAATCTATGATGGGGTTTTCTTACGGCGGAGCCGGAGTTTTCGTCGTCGGAGTTGTTGTAAATGATTTTGTCGTCAAAGTGGTTCGTTCTTTGATTGATCTTCCTCGATTATTTGGTGTTTATTCATCGGTGAGTATAAACAAGATTCCGATGGACGATATGCTTCCGGCGACAATATTCGAGGAGATGGAACGAGTTAATCCACCGGGAAGTTGCCGGATATGTCAAGATGAGTTCGACGGTGGTGAGGAAGTCCGGTGTTTAAGGAATTGCATTCATGTATTTCACAAGACGTGTATTGACCGTTGGATTCAAGATGTTAAGATGACGTGTCCTTTATGTAGGACCCCGATCGTCCCAGATTTCTATTTTTTTCGTTTGTGAAAATTACAAAAAGCTAATTATCAAATACCTTTCTCTTTTTTTTTTTTTTTTTTATCAATGGTTTAATATAATATATTAAATGAACCAATATAAAGTATACACATGACTAGAAACTCATTCAAAAGTTTATTAATTAAGAAACTCTTTTCTTCTCTCTCTTTCCATATCTAATATTTTTCATTTTTTATTCATAAGAAACTTGTAAGATATCTTTATTAATGTTGCTCTAATAACTATTTTTGGGCCTTTTGTCTATATTTTCCATTATAAAAATTATTTTGTAGACCATCTTTCATCTAATTATACTCTGCAAGGTATAATCATACTAATATTAAATTACAACACCAAAACAACGAGCCAGATGCAAATGGTCTTTACCCTAATGACATCTGGTAAGTCCACTAAAAACACAGGTATACTTGCACATTTTGAAATTGAGTTTTAATGTCTTTATATATAAACTTAGCTAATAAAGTGGTAAGTTACGCTTCATTGTTTGGAAAAAAAAAAATGTAAAAAATTAACGAGCCAGATATAAAATTGGATTCACTAATGGGCCTTTTTCAAAGCCCACATGTAATTTGCTTGAGGTCATACATGAAATAGACGTGGCAGTTTCCACATAAGGTGATACATCTCCGTGCGCTTTACCCTAATAGTAAAACCAAAGAACGACCGTCAGATTCGTTTGTCTGGCTGATCTCCGCCGCTTATGAACGTATCTTCACCGTTTATTCTCGTTTGGACCACGACGAATAAACGGTGACCATTTTCCGATGGCTACTCCCATACGTCCAGGTCATGTAGTGGGCCACACGTGCTCGTCATTTTAAATCACGATCTTAAGCTGTCTGATTTCTAGACCTTAAGTTAACCTGCATGCTCAGTCAAACACACTCTCACGTGACTCATTGCCTCTAGCACGTGATAGATAATACACTACTCCATTTTACATTTTGTTAAATTTTCACATATATGTGAGATGATTAGCATTTCTTTACTGTGTTTTATTTACAGTAATAATTTAAATACATTTGGTATGATTTTTTAGTTTCTTACATTAGGATGTGTAGTATTTAGTGTAATAAAAAAATGAAGAGGAGACTGATGTTTATAAGAACATGAGCAATGGTGAACCTCTTTAGGGGTTTAAAAAAATTTTAAAAAGGCAGCTAATCAGGGTTCGTCACGTGGCGAACCCTGATTGACTTATTTTTTTAATTTTTTTTTTATAAGAATCCTCTAAGGGATTCACCATTGCTCACGGTCTAAGTTCATTTTATTACTATATCAGAAGGGTGTAATAGGGAACAAATGTAAAACCTAAGGGCATTTCTGTCTAATAAGAAAAATATATATGAAGGGCCGAGAAAAGCAAACAAAAAGTTTAATAAACCAGAGAGAAAAAAAAACCCTCCTTTCGAGTTCTGTGAGATCTGCTCAAAATGATGAAGAAGAAGATGTGATGCTTACGTGGTAATATAAGTGTATCTTGTGAGTTGTTGGTTTGTGTCTGTGTTTGGACCAAAGTTTGTGGATAAAATGAGGATTCGGAAGAACACGAAGCTATCATCTGTGCTTTTAGCAACAGCAGGTTATAGCGGAGACAGACCAGAGACGTATGCTTGTCTCTTAAACCAATCTCCTTGGGATGTGATTCCTGTTTCTTCTCCTTCCGATGACACCGAGTTATCTAACTTACTTGACTCGTCATGGTTTCTTCCTCCTTCATCGTCTTCTTCTTCTCCTCCTCAGGTAATTCAATTCATTCCAATATTCAAATGCAATTCCATTTCGATTTCTGTTTCCATGAATGCCCACCATTTCTTCTATTATATCCTTCGCCTTTCTATTAGGGTTTTTCTTGTTTTGTTTTTGCTCTTCGGGTGACTTCAAAGAACCCTAAAATTATGGATTTTGAGATCCTTAGTCGTTTATTTGATCGATTAGTGTTCATGGGTCGTTATTATTTTGCTTCTTTGATTCCCATTTCCTTCTCTACCTTCGATTATTCTTTTTATTCTTATTATCACAAACTGTCTTCATTTCTTCGTTAACTCAGTTCAATGGAGAAGATAGATTCGATGGGAATGTGAGTTTGGGAGATTGTAATGTCACTACTCAAAGGCAATAATCCATTTCCTTCTCAATCCAATCTACTCGCCAAATTATCGTCTTCTTTCAATGCTTTTTAGGGTTTTACTCGTAGTTTCGATAATCGGGTAATTTAATTTGGCCCGAATCAGAATCGGATCCGTAATGTCGGGCGACCCGGTTCGGGTCGTATTCATAATTCTTTAGTTTTCTTATTTATTATATAATTATCTTCTTTTATCGTTCAGATTCAATGGAAACTCAAACAATCTTACGAGACTTCGCCGGAACCAATGGATCAGAGCGATTACAGTGACAAGAAATCAAAATCCGTCGAGCCCAATTCGCCGCTTAAAACTTCCGGCGACGATGACCAAGTGACTGTCACAATGCCGGCGCCGCCAAAACGTGGACGGCCACGTGGTATGGGCAAGAAAACTTCAGGCTCCACCGCGACATCAACGAATCCATACGAGTTTTACTATTACTCTGGATTCGGACCAAGATGGGGAAGAAAAAGAAACGGCTCCGGTGATGAGAAGATAGTTGTGAAGAGTTTGGAGAATAATAATAGTAACAGCAGTGATGAAGAGGGAGACAAAACGACGGCGTTTGGAGATGGGAGTAGTAGCTTAGATGGGTTTGATTACATGGAAGAAGAGAATGGAGTAGAGAGTGATGATCATGAGATGATAAAGAAGAAGAAGAAAGATAAGTTGATGATGTTGAAGAAGAAGAAGAAAGGTCGAAAGCCCGTTAAGGAAAGATCTTTGAAATCCCTCATGTGATATATTTTATGTTAGCCGTCATATTTTATTTATTAATAATATGAGTTTACCCAAATGGGCTTACACTAGGATAATAAGGCCCAACAACAAACACAGATTTTATGTTATAACAGGCCGAAAGATCGTATTGTTGAAGATGTGAGAGGTCATTTATGGTTAGACGAAAAGAATGGAGACTATGTTGTTGTGTGGCAATTTGTTCAAAACAATTGTTATTTGAGAAACTTTGTTATCTTTGTTCAAAACTTTGACTATGTAATCTCTGATACTACTTTGTTATCTTTGAGAAACTTTATCAGGCTCCTATGGAATTGATCAGGCTCTTATGAACCTAAGGAAACAATGAACATTGCACTAATAGACATGAATTTTGAATAGGTATCTCTTGGTTATTTCGAGTTCGGAACCGAAAGAATTGAAACCAAATTTTAATAAGTACCAATTAGTTATCATTTTTTGGAATTGTAAGAACCGAAAACCAAAATAACTAAACTGAACCAAAGAACCATGGCTAATAGTTCATACAATAATAGGTAAATATTTCTTTGGGATATGTTTGGTGTTTCTTTCATCGATCAATATATTTAAAAAAGGTTTAAGAAGAAACACAATTACCAATCAATATTTCTCACACAAGAAAGACCATGTTTGGCAAATTAATTTGTGTTTAATATTTATTTCGACAAAAATACTCAAAACAAATAATAATAATAATAATAATGATAATAATAATAATAATAATAATAATAATAACCATATTAGCTACAAAGCGTGATGAGAATGTGAAAGACTTTTGTTGAGTAGCTCTCTGTAATCTTTACGAATTGCCCACAAAATTTCACTACATTTTTTCATGGTTGGTCTCGATTGTCTGTGAGGAGCTAAACACTGAAACGCCATCTCCAATACCTTCTCTAACGCTAAGTTATTCGCTGGAGTCTGTTGTAGCTTCGGATCCAATACCGATAATGTATCTCCACTGCTAAACTTCTTAATCGCCTGATCAAAACAAAATCAAACACAAGTCATAATCTACTAAGTATAAGCTGTGATTATAATACTGAAGCTTACCCATCTTATGGTGATGCGTTCTTTTTGTCCTCTGCTAAGTTCAATGGGACGACGACCAGTGAGAAGCTCGATGAGTAATACACCAAAGGAGTAAACATCGCTTTTATCAGTTAGTTGGTACGTTGTTAAGTACTCTGGATCTAAGTAACCTGCAGTTCCTTTAACTTGTGTTGAGATGTGTGTAGCTCCTGATTCTGTATCTGGTGCTAATCTTGCAAACCCGAAATCTGCAACCTTAGCTCTGAAATTCTCAGTGAGGAGAATGTTTGACGATTTTATGTCTCTGTGGATGATAGGTGGCTCTACAAATACATCAAAAACAATATATTGATTGCCATGGAAGAAACTGAAAAAAATAAGAAACCTTAAACCTAGCTAGGTTTAGAGTTAACTTACGTGTATACATATGAAGATAAGTTATGGCATGAGCTACATCGGTTGCGATATCTATCCTAGTTGCCATGTCCAGAACCTTTCCTTCATTACCTATAAACATATTACAAGAACAATTTGATTGATTTGCTTGAAATTCTCTAGATATATAAAAGAAAAAGATGGGAGTTATGTAGAGAATCAACTCACAATCCAAGTGATCTCTGAGAGTTCCATTGGGTACATACTCAACAATCAGAATCTTCTCGTCATTATGCACCAAATAACCATAATACTTAACCAAACTCAGATGTGTAACTTGAGCTAATGTCTGAATTTCACTCATAAACTCTGCACCTTGACGATCATCGTGCATACTCTGCATTTACTCAAACGAGTTTTGTAGATTGAGCTAATAATGAATTGGAACATAGAGCTGAGAGAGAATTCAGACCTTTTTAGCTCGTTTAACAGCAACAGTTGTGCCATCTCTAAGTTTAACCTTGTAAACAGTTCCAAAACCTCCTTGACCAATCCTGAATGATGGAGAGAAGTTCTTAGTGGCTTCATAGATCTCAGCGAAACTGAATCTTTGATTCTCTGTTTCGTTCGAGTTCTTATAATGCCTCTTCACACTCCCCGTTGAGCTCCGTCTACTACGGATATTATTTTCTGTATTTATATAAATTTACAAAATAATATAAACAATTCATCATCAAACGGTAAAATTAAGAACATCGACTTTGAATCTCAAATCATATCTAAAACTATACCCAATTTGGAATTTGAATTATCAAAATTCGAGAAGGGGATTATACCGGAATCGTCGAAATCCTTAGAGGTTACAGACTCAGGAGGAGTGAAACAGTTAATGAAGATCCCGGAGATCCAGTTAGCGACGGAGGAGCTCTGTTTGTCGGCGGCGGGAGTAGGAAAGGAACGATCGGTGATAGTACTTGTACTGTAAGGAGAAGCGGTTGCGGAAGAATATCCGCCGCTATAGCTATGTTTCCGGCGACTAGACATCGCAATATTTTAAGAGATCAAACGAGAGAGGAAGCAAACAACAATGGCGGGCGAAGGAGAAGAGTCAAAATGATTTGCTTTTGGAAATTCAACTAATTTTGTTGTCTGAAAATACTCCTTCAGGTAATAATATTGCCAGCTGTTTTTTTTTTTTTTTTTTTTCAACTATTCTAATGGTTTTTAAATCCCCTCGTACTATTGCAGGTATGGGGTTCGATCCTGGTGTTTAAAGATTGATAAAGTGACTACACCACTGGGCCACCTGTACTCGGTTATTGCCAGCTGTTCTTAAATGTTGTCTAATTTAACTAATTTAATCCCGACAAGCTACCAAATTAATAATTCTGGTTTTTTTCTTACATTTAGTCAATTAGTCTTATGTTTTGTTTTGTTGTATTTTTGGTTATAATTATTTTGAATATAAAATTCAATTGTCAACAAAAAGATGATTATAACCAAAGTAATAATTTTGAAATTAACTAATGCATTGTTTCCATCTTAAATATCTGACAGGTCTAAAATCGATGCATTTAATTCGTATTTCTTTTCATTTTTTTGTTGATTTATTTTATAACATACTACCAGTTACAATGAGGGGTTATAAATAGATATTTCAGACCAATGAGGGGTTTTTAGAGAGGTTTTTAAATTTAAAATAGTATAAAATAATTAAAATAATATTATTTTTAAAAAATTTAGAAGAAAAGGTTCTTAAATAAGAATTTTAAGAGATGAGTTCTTACCACGTGTCAACTTTCTATTAGATACTATATTTTTTAATTTAAAATTTAAATAAAAAATAAATAAAAATAAAAAAAATAATATTTTAATTTTAATAAACCTAGCAATCCTTCATGGTAGTTGAAGAAGATGTTTGACCATACTATGAACACTACACTAGTCTCTGATAACGACTAACGGTTTTCTAATGGGCCGTATTTTAAATGTTTAAAGCCCATATTTGAATTTAAAAGCCCAGTGTTATAACCCACGTCGTACCAAATTGACTAATTAAACCATATTTAATGAGGGGAAAGAATAATTAATTAGTGAGAGTAATCAATTTTGGCTTTTACAGTCAGTGTTTGTTTAATTACGATGATGAGGTCGAGAGGGAGCGAGACAAAAGAGCTCTTTTAGAAACCCTCGCTAGAATTTATTCATCACCGGAAAAGCAGGAGAACTTCGAAATCTCAGGTTATCTTCGTTTATTGCTTTCTTCGATTTCCAGTTTTTTAGCGGAATCCGGTTTTGTTTGTTGTCTTTACTGCTTCTTCGATTTCAGGGTTCACGTACTCTTTGTATTGTTTAGTTTTTGATTTAGGTTTGCTTACTGTTTATGAGTTTGGGATTTGGTAGAATCGAGTTCATGTTGTATATATGTTTACTATTTGATCTCATTTTCTCAAAGATATTATATAAAGATCTTTTGTTCTTATGGTAGTGAATTGTAACAATGAATTATAAAGATCTTATTACATAACAGTGATGTTGCCAATTTTGAATATTATTACTCTTCAAATGTTTTTTTGTATTGATCTAAATGAGCCGACATGGTAAAGTTATTACTTGGGTCACTGTTTTCTTGCAACTTGATTGAGTGCTCTAAGCATTGGTTGCATGACTGAATAAATTAGATTTTTAGTGCCTCAGCTGTTGTGACAATTGACCAACTTTTCTCTGGGGAACAATTCTGTTAATTAGTGTTTCTTATGCATATATTAGGCATCACATGAACTTTTTATCTGTGATTTTGTTGACTTACACTCTAATGATCACTTGTTTATAAGGGTTTGTTAATTGTACTTTTTAGATTAATCTTATTGCATCCAAGAGATCTTTGTTCGACTCATTATGTGTAGTTAAAAGAATTAACTCTTCTTTCCCTCAGTGCAGCTAAAAAAAGGATGCAAGAATTGTTAGCTGCAACTCTAGAATAAATATTGTAGAAGGTGAAAATGGGAGGTTGCTGTTGTTCTTCGAGGAAGTCACATCTTGTTGGAACACCTGTATACTATTATGTCAGTAATCCTTTTCTCCACCTTGTATCTTTGTTGCTTTGTATAATTGACTGATGGAAAATTATGATGTTAATTCATTTCTTTTTTGGGACAAGAGCATCATTTTTAAGAGTCAACAGTAGACTAATGGAGGTTGTGGGTATGATGATGTGGTTGTAAAATATGTCTTCAGAACAAATTGTAGACATTATCTAGAGTTACTTGATTGTAATACTTGGCTTTCTCATGTGATTAGAAAAAGAAATTTTTCATTTCCCAAGTTTGTTACAGTGTCCAGAATCTTTTCAAGAGCTTGGGCCTTCAGGAACCCGGGCTGGTGTGGGATCAGCATTTGCTACAGGGCTCTTGGTTGATATAGGTTTGGAGACATCTATACCAGACACGTTTTGTGCTCCTGCTCCTCTTCCGTATGATTTGCTTTTGGGGACACCACAATGCACAGACTCCGAGTTGATTAAAGGAAGGATTAGTGGAAGCAGTTTTGAAACTTTAGCGACATGTGAAGATCTTGGGGGATCAGACTGTAAACCTCGAGCCAGCTCAGTAATTCTTTCTCCTAGGGAATCAGATTTCTCTAAAGAAAATGGAATGAAGAAAGTGGTAGATGAAGAGGATGATTGTTGTCCCATCTGCTTTGAAGGTAAGTAATCAATAATATCATTAAATGAAAAATCACGTAACACTTGCTTTTATTGGAGCAAAAGAAAGTCATGGTGTCATGCGCTTCATTATGCAGATTATGATGTTGAGAATCCAAGACTAACAACAAAGTGTGAGCACGATTTTCACCTCTCTTGTCTTCTGGAGTGGATTGAAAGAAGTGATAGGTGCCCTATATGCGATAAGGTGTGTTTTTCCCTCTTGAACTTTCTTTAGCAATTTCTTTTGATCCCAAAACAGCTGTCATAAGTCAGACTGAGATGATCAAATAAGCATTTTACTGCTGTTAAGTTGGCCACTCATATCTTGGTGTAATCAAAAGCATATAGATATAGTTAGACATTTCATTGATGGTTATTAAAAGCTTTGGGCTTGAGAAGGGGTGAGAAATGCAGATTTTGGAGACATACTAACAATTGTTTTGTTTGTCCAATAACACAAAACAGGAAGTTGTGTTTGATGATTGCTTGAAGTAGCAGCATTAGAATTACGATCCTCTGGTTTGGAAGTTTGAAGGTGCGCCTTATTTGTTTAGTCTGTTACATAAGTTGAATACATCTCTTTTGGTGCCTCACTCAAAAGTGTTGGGTGTCCACGTTTTCAGTTTGGTTTGTCGAGTTAATTATGGTCATGGCTTTGTGTAGTCGTATAGATATACATACAATTGTAAATATTGCCAAGCTTCGTATTCGTGTGTGATCTTGGGGGTGTGATAGAAAAGAAAAGGAACATTTCAGTTTATTTGATTGTTTGCATCTCCACAATCATCAAGTTGAGATTTCTTTTTGATGCAAGCATTTGTCCTGCTGTGAGAATCATAAGCCTTTGATATGATCATCATTAGCGTTGATAAAGAGTAATGAGTAAGCAATGAATATATATGTTTGGTTGTTTAAAGGGGGTTGGTATTTGATTAGATATATATGATTGGTTGAATTGTAAAAGAGATTCAGTTGGAAGTGAATAAAAGTAATTCCATAGTCTAGAGAAAAAGAAAAGAAAATGATTGTTTAATATGTTCCTTTGTAGCCGAGGACAGGTGGTCCAATGGTGTAGTCACTTTATAAATTGGCACCAGGGATCGAACTCCTACCTCCACTCTTATCATATTTACTCTTCTACACTCACTTTTTTTCTTCGTTTACCCAACAATAACACTGTTCATTTTTGACATAATATCACATCTTAACCTACCCAAAATGTTACCTGAGTGTGCAATTGGGTAGGATTATTGAGCATTATGGAAAAGAGAAAGCAATAATGAAATTGGGTGTGAGAGTGTTGACTATGAAGGGGAGGGCAATATAGTCAATTAAGACAAAGCACTAAAGTTCCAAAGTCTATTTAACTTTTTTAAGACCAAAAGTGTTTCTCGAGTCTCAGCTTTTGCAGATTTTTATCTTCCTCAAATTCTCTCCACAATTCAAACCTATTGTTGTTACAGAGAAAGAAAGAAAAAGTTCTGCTATGGAGAATATATCAGCCAAACACAGCTTTTGAGAGGAGGAAGAAGACTCAATGCCATTTACATATCTTACTCTTCTTCTTCTCTTTCTTCTTCCATTATCTTCTTCCTCTGAAATTGTTGATAACAGAGTCATCATCAAAGGAAATCAGACGATTCTGAGCTTCAAACGTATCTTCCGACTTGGATTCTTCAACACCAGCAGTTCTAATTGGTATTTAGGAATCTGGTATGCTTCTATACCCAACCCGACTTACGTTTGGGTCGCTAATCGAAATCGACCCGTTTCGGATCTTCACTCTTCATCTCTTGAGCTCACCTCCACCGGTTTTCTAATCGTCAAAAACTCTCAAGACGGCGTCGTTTGGCAGACGGATAACAAACTCCCGGGAACCGACTTCCGGTTCTGGCAAACCGGGAATTTGATTTTGACTAAAGATGGTGGTTCTCCGGTTTGGCAAAGCTTCGAAAATCCGACGGACACTTGGCTTCCGGGGATGAATGTCACCGGTCAAACGGCCATGACTTCGTGGCGGACGCTTTTCGACCCATCCCCGGGATTTTACTCCTTAAAGCTGAGTCCGAGCTTTAACGAGTTTCAGCTTGTTTACAAAGGAACTATACCTTACTGGTCTACCGGAAATTGGACCGGAGATTCCTTCGTCGGTGTTCCGGAGATGACTGTTCCTTACATCTACAAGTTCCATTTCGTTAACCCTTACAATCCTGCGGCTTCGTTTTGGTACATCGTCACGCCTTTGGAAGGTGCTTCCGAGCCGATGCTAACGCGGTTCATGGTCGGTCCCAATGGCCAGCTGAAGCAGTACACGTGGGACCAGCAGACGCTGCACTGGAACATGTTCTGGTTGCAACCGGAGGATCCGTGCCGCGTTTACAGTCTCTGTGGCCAATTAGGATTTTGCAGCAGTAAGGTGCCGCAGCTGTCAAACCCCTGTACCTGTATCCGCGGTTTCCAGCCTAAGAACGCCGAAGCGTGGAGATCTGAGAGTTGTAACGACGGATGCCGCCGTGAAAATGGTGATTCCGGTGAAAAGAGTGATACATTTGAAGCGGTTGGGGATCTGCGTTACGACGGCCATGTGGATATGTCGAGTTTGCAGGTAAGCAAGAGCTCTTGTGCCAAAATCTGTTTGGGAAACACTTTTTGTGTGGGTTTTTATCACAACAAGAAATCCAATCTCTGCAAAATGTTACTGGAATCGCCGATAAATCTGAAGAATTCGAGCTCCTCGACTGGTGATATATTGTATATAAGAGATTCAAGAAGCGGAGATTCAAAGGGAAGAATCTCTAAATTCCTTATTATATTGTGCAGCATTGTTGGATCAATCTTAGTGCTAGGAGTTATATTAGTGCCATTGATTCTGTGGAAGAGGAGTCAAAAGAAACAGAAGAGGAAAGAAGACGAAGATGGGTTTGCTGTGTTGAATCTTAAGGTCTTCTCTTTCAAGGAGCTTCAGACAGCTACCAATGGGTTCTCAGATAAGGTTGGACATGGTGGTTTTGGTGCGGTTTTTAAAGGAACGTTACCGGATTCTTCAACTTCAGTGGCTGTGAAACGCTTAGAAAGACCTGGAAGTGGCGAGAGTGAGTTCCGGGCTGAGGTATGCACCATTGGAAACATTCAACACGTCAATCTTGTGAGGCTTCGAGGTTTTTGTTCAGAGAATCTTCACAGACTTCTCGTCTACGATTACATGCCACAAGGATCTTTGAGCACCTACTTGTCAAGGACAAGCCCCAAATTGCTAAGCTGGGATTCTCGTTTCAGGATCGCAGTAGGTACTGCGAAAGGGATCGCTTATCTGCACGAAGGATGCAGGGACTGTATTATTCATTGTGATATCAAGCCAGAGAACATTCTCTTGGACAGTGATTACAACGCCAAGGTATCTGATTTCGGATTAGCTAAGCTCCTTGGCCGTGACTTCAGCAGAGTTCTAGCCACAATGAGAGGAACATGGGGCTATGTGGCTCCCGAGTGGATATCAGGTTTGCCCATCACAACAAAAGCCGATGTATATAGCTTTGGAATGACATTGCTCGAGCTAATCAGTGGTCGAAGAAATGTCATTGTCAATAGTGACACAGTTGGAGAGATAGATAAAGAGAATGAACCTGAAAAATGGTATATACACACTATCGATTACTTCGAATTCAGTAGTGACTATAAGATAAAAGCATTGATGCATTGGCTCAAATGTTTAACATTTCAGGTTCTTTCCGCCATGGGCAGCACGTGAAATCATACAAGGAAATGTCGCCTCGGTGGTCGACTCTAGACTGAACCAAGAATATAACATTAAAGAGGCAACGAGGATGGCAACAGTGGCTATCTGGTGCATACAAGACAATGAAGAGATAAGGCCGGCTATGGGAATAGTGGTGAAGATGCTTGAAGGAGTTGTGGAGGTGATGATTCCTCCACCTCCTAAATTGATACAAGCTCTTGTCTCCGGCGAGTCATATAAAGGAGTAAGCGGCACAAGCTGTAGCGAGGGTCGTGGCTGTTCGGATTTCAATACTGGTTTGTCTAGCCCTGGCTCACGGTCGTCTTTTGGTAGACCTTCTTCTCCCTGAGGAATTTAAAGACAGATTTTAAACCTGTCTTTCTCCCTTTTTGCTCTCTAAGAGAGTTTAAATTAGCTTAAAATGTATCATTTCAGATGAACAGCTAAGGCTTGACTTAATCAAGCGTTAATATCATAAACCATGTGTCATCTTAGTTCGTGTGTAAATTCTTAAAACTCTGTTTTTCTATGAGAATCCGTAGCGGCACTTTTAACTATATTAACGGTCACAATAATCTCTGTTTTTCTTTTTCAAAAAAATGTTAGATTCTCTCTTCTTCTTCCTAAATCATATGCAGGCCAGATACAGAAATAATTTTCTTTTGTGTGATCTTCCCTTCCAAATTTTGTTTCTCTTCCCTCCCCACAGAGAAAAAAAGATTGCCACAACCGGAGAAAATGGAAATTCCAGTTAAAGAGGAGAGAAGATGCTTATCCATATCCTCTTACCGGAATATTAGAGAAGACCATCGCCTTAGCAGCTGATGACGCCGTCAATAGTGGTCCATCCTCTCCGCTTCTCGTCAGAGTCTCTGTCTTCGAAACAGAGCATAATTCGTCCAAGCTTCACCACGCGCCGTCAAGTCTACTCGGAGAAACCACCGAAGAGACCGATTATCCTCCCATTCAAAGCTTTAAAGATGCTAAACTCATATGTGTGGTTGAATCTTCAAAGCTTTGGGTTATTGCTGCACCAATAGCCTTCAACATTCTTTGCAATTACGGTGTTAATTCCTTCACAAGCATCTTCGTTGGTCATCTCCGCCATTGCCATTTCTCTCTCTGTCGTCTCAAATTTCTCCTTTGGTTTCTTGGTAACAAAGCAACCTTTTCTTCTGCTTTTTACCTCCTCTGTTTCTTGCGTTTTCTCTAACTTTCCAGGGAAAAACTACAGCTAGGAATGGCAAGTGCGTTAGAAACGTTATGTGGACAAGCGTTTGGAGCGGAACAAACAGATATGTTAGGCGTTTATATGCAGCGTTCATGGCTTATCCTCCTTGGAACTTCCATTTGCTTGCTTCCTCTCTACATCTACGCAACCCCTCTTCTCATTTTCCTTGGCCAAGAACCTGAAATTGCAGACATCTCTGGCAAATTCACAGCACAAATCATCCCTCAGATGTTTGCACTAGCAATCAATTTCTCAACTCAGAAGTTTCTCCAGGCACAAAGCAGAGTAGGGATCATGGGCTGGATCGGTTTCTTTGCTTTAGTCATTCACATTTTGATCCTCTACCTCTTTATAAACGTTTTCAAGTGGGGACTAGGAGGTGCAGCAGCTGCATTTTCTGTTTCGGCTTGGGGAATTGCGATTGCGCAGGTTGTTTATGTTGTCCGGTGGTGTAGAGAAGCTTGGCAAGGGCTTTCTTGGTTAGCGTTCAAAGACATTTGGCCGTTTTTAAAACTGTCGTTTGCATCTGCAGTTATGCTCTGCCTAGAGATTTGGTACTTCATGACAATCATTGTCTTAACAGGACATCTTCAAGACCCTGTCATAGCCGTTGGCTCTCTCTCAATCTGGTAAAAACCGTTACTTGACAACCTCAAAGATTTACATTTGCCTGTGTACCATCATAAAACACTTTCTTCTTTTCATCTCTCAGTATGAACATTAATGGATGGGAAGGAATGTTGTTCATAGGAATCAATGCAGCTATAAGGTAAGAAACATATAAGCCAATGTTTGTTTGTCTATCTTGTCTTTGATAATAAATGTGATGTGTTTGTTGTGGTCAGTGTAAGAGTATCAAATGAGCTAGGATCAGGACATCCAAGAGCAACAAAATACTCAGTGATAGTAACAGTGTTGGAGTCTCTAATGATAGGAGTAGTGTGTGTAGTTGTGATACTAATAACAAAAGATTACTTTGCTGTGATTTTCACAGAGAGCCAAGAGATGAGAAAAACTGTAGCTGATCTTGCTTACCTTCTCGGAATCACCATGATTCTCAACAGTTTACAACCTGTTATATCAGGTATGATCTTGATAGTTGAAAACCCAAAAACATGTTTGTTTGTTTGAACATTTTTGAATTTGATGTAGAATGCGAAACAGGTGTTGCAGTAGGAGGAGGATGGCAAGCATCAGTAGCTTATATAAACTTGTTCTGTTACTATGTAATTGGTTTACCTCTTGGCTTTTTGCTTGGTTACAAAACTTCTCTCGACGTTCAGGTAAAAGCTTTTTAAGTTTTATGCATAATTTGGTTCATTATTGATGGTTTTGTTTGATTATATGATTAGGGAATTTGGATTGGTATGATATGTGGCACTACTCTTCAAACTCTCATCCTTTTGTACATGATTTACATTACAAATTGGAACAAAGAGGTTGAACAAGCTTTACAGAGAATGAAACAATGGGGAGATGGATATGAGGAATTACACAAATAGTTTGGGAAAGAAAAATTATACATACATGTCAATTTTTTCTGTATATAACTTTATAGTTTGTTTTTTTTTGTCAACGGCAAATTATATTGGATCACAATTGGCCGGCCCAATAGTTAAATTCCTACATAATGTAGGCATGAAACTCGATCCCGGGTTATGCAAATGCGCTGCCTTAAGTGGACTTACCGCCTGCCACTAGGCTAAATGCCATTTGCTATAGTTTTCTTTGTATGTGTCAATTTTAATTTTAATTTAGTTATCAAATATAGAGCCTGATTGGAATAGCTTTAGTTTTTTCGACTTTAGAAATCAAAAATCTTTGTAAAAGATTGAAATTCAACCAATTATATTTTAGAATAAAAAATAAACTAGAGTATCATGCAAATATTTTTGCTTTTCAAAGCAATAAAACGAAAACAATCCTCAACAAACTCTCTTGATCGGCAATTGTTTTTGTTTTTCGGCTTTGAAAAGCAATTTTCTTTAAAAAATACTTTAGTTTATTATTCTAAATTTTGATTGATTTAATTTCAATTTTTCACAAAGATTTTTACTTTCCAATCTAAAAGCAGAAAAACAAAAGCAATTGCTAATTTTGACATCACTAATCACTAATCAATCGCAAATGACATTTAGCCTAATAGCAGGCGATAAGTCCACTTAAGGCAGCGCATATGCATAACCTGGGATCGAATCCTTATGCCTACATTGTGTAAAAATTTGACTATTGGATCGGTTAATTGTGGTCCAACATAATCTGCCGTCGACAAAAAAAAATCACTAGTCAATCAATATTTATTGTTTTTTTCTCATGATGCTATCCAATTGCAATCATATTCATTACCTGTAACAGCCGGTGAAACACAAGGTCGGCTGTAGTAAATGCAACCGGTCTCCTCAGTTTCCCGGTTTCCTGTTGCTTCCCAGAATAATTCTCTTGAATTTTTGTCAGTTTATTATTATTAGAAAACAAAAATTGAATGAGAAAATAATTTTGATTTTGCAAAGTTATCGAGGCGATTTTTGGTTCCAATAATCTCATCGCAATCACATCATCGTCTTCTTCTTCGGCTTCGTTCTTCTCTGTAAGAATCGATCTTATCCCTACAGATCTCGTCTCTTCTTTGACTACGTGAGTATAACCGATTCTCTCGACTTCCTCGTTCTTCGCTACTATTTCGATTGGACTGTTTGGTCTCTTCTAGGTTTCAGTTTCGTGTTACGATTGGTTTAGTCTAGGAGTTTGATTCAATTGGAACATGTTGCTTTGATTAGACGGTTTTGTTATTCATAAATCATCACTTAATCTTATAATTACCTGATATCACTTCCATGGTTGATCAGGTTTTGTATAGTATATGTATACATATTGAAATTGATGCATACAACTTGTATTGTCTGTGATATATTCATAAGTTTTGTCAGAAAAATTTAGAATCCATTTTTGCTATCTACCTTATTTCAGTTGGTATTTGTTTAGATGCTGGAAATAAACAAAGGTCTTTGGTGATCAGCTAGATTGCTGTGTGACTTCTGAGAGCAGTTGATTTGTATGTTGCCTGCTCAAGGTTTTTGTTTATTTGTTCGTGGTTATAACACAGGTTCTATTGACAATGGCTGACAAAGAGGAATCAGCTACGCGTGTAAATGATTGGGAAGTTATTTCGCTTACTGCTTCAGCTTATGCTGCTTCGCCTGGCCCGAAACCAGTGGACTTGAAAGATGATGACAAGGAGGTTACTCGTTACGAAGCAGAAACATCTCATCCTTTGTACATGTCTGGCCACTTTGTTTTCCAGCCAAACGAGCTTGAGAAAACAGCCACTGAAACTAGTGAGTTTACAGACGGTAGTAAGAAGATGGATTTTGGATTCTCTGTAGAACAAGAAACTGGGTCTCACGGAAAAGAAGAAGGAGAATTGACTCTGAAAGGGTTGGATTTATCAGATGAGTTTACAGGACTTGAGGTTTTCGAGGAGAAAGGCAAAAGGGAAGATGAAAACATTTACAAGACAGCAATGAGTTCTCTACATGATGAAAGGGCTATTGGTGGGTCGAATGTTGATCAACAGAAGGAACGTATCCAAGAACCTATCGAACCAGTCATTCAATCTGATGTTCCATCCGATCTGATGAATCCTAGCAAAGACGAGAAGTATGAAGTAACAAATATCCCACCTTGTGAAGCTTGGTGGAAAAGAAGTGTTGCATCTTTGATTGCACAAGCTAAAGAGACGAACACAGTTTGGTCGATCTTTATAGCTGCAGCTGTAATGGGAATTTTGATTCTTGGGCAACGTTGGCAACAAGAGAAATGGCAGATTTTGCAGCTTAAGTGGGAATCAAGCATTGGAAACGAGGTATGTAGATAACAATGATCTAAACCTGCTTAATCAAAACATATATTGATATGTGTTGAACTAATTAACACTCGTAATTTGGTAGCAGAAAGCAGGAAGATTGATGGGGCCGATCTCTCGACTGAAACAAGTGTTTGTCGGGGGACAGAGACGGGAATCATTCGTCCGAGTCAGGTCCCAAAATGAGAGTTGAAAACGAACAAGACAACAAATGATGATTAGCTTTGATGATGATGATAAGAACAAAAGAGTAGAAGTAGCTATTTGGGGTCTAAGAACAATGAATGTATATGTAATGCTAAAGTCTGGTGTGTTTAGATATTTGGTGGTTTCAGGTCTGGTTTTGTGAGTATGGTTTTGTACATAAAATGCTTTATTAATTTCTTTTGTGTGGGAAAATACCATTTTTAGGAATTGCAATGCATATTTGCTCTCTGTTTACATAGATTTGGTTAATTACACTTTCATTTTCTATTAGTCCTTGTTACAAACTAAATGCAGACCCATGATCAGTTTTATTTTTATAATATGCAAAATATAGATTTTAATATTTTATAGAATTTTTACATTTTTACTTTTGTACTCTGTTTTGGTAAATATGTGATTACAGTCTTCATAAAATCATTTTTTACTTTATGATAACTTTTGGTAATTTATAAGTTTGACATTTTTATATATACTCCATCTGTTTCGTAATAAGTGTCATTCTAGTATTTTGCACACAAATTAAGAAAACATATTAAAATTATATGTAACTTTTGACATTTTTTTTATTTGATTAGTTAATAATAAGGTTAAAGTAGACCATATATGGTAAAAGTTATTGTAAATTAAAAATGACACTTATTTTGAAACGAAAAAATAATTATAAAACGACACTTATTATGAAACGAAAAGGGTACTTATTTGTCAAAAATGTATTTTCCATTTATAGTATAGATAGGAAAACAGATGATTGGCTATTGTAAGCCAATTGAATTACAAAACCCAAATAAATAGTGATTAAATCACTTGAACGATATAAACTTTAATATTATTGATTGATAAGTGAATCTTCAAATGATATTTGACTTCAAAGTCTCTATTCACAAATTAAATAACAAAACAACAAAAGGCTACGTGCCGCTAACTATAAGTCAACTACGATAGTAAATGCGTTTTGCATAATCATATTGCAAAGCAATTTACACTCAAAAAGATAATGAAAAATATAATTGAAAATGAGTTGTTACAAATAGTGAGGTCAAATAATGCATATATTAGCATAATCATATATAATCACGTTAGACCATCCACGGTTCATAGGAGTTTTTGGCTCAGGTTCTAAAAAACTTTTAACTAAAAAAAATGTGAACAGTGAAAAGTCGGGTTCGCCAGGGAAAACCTGCAAGAGCCGGGGTTCATTACATGGCGAACCCTGATTGATTCGTTTTTTCAATTTTTTTTAAGAACCTCTAAAGATTCACTAATGAGGATGGTGTTATGTTTAATAATCATATTGCCTCATTATGTGTGATAACTTATTATTGCTTAACTAATATAGTATTTTTATTATATTGGCGAAACAATTTCATATACATTATACTATATTATATGTCATGTATTTATGAAATGCAGAGTACATAAGTCAGCTCTTATCTCATGAATGCCATAACATCCGATCTTACTTGAGATTTGTGCATGCACATAACTCATTTTGGTTAATATTTCAATGTCAACAATTTGGTTGGGTTGTCAAAATGTATAGTTGTTATAATAAACAAAAAGTAATACAGAGACCAGAAAGGTCTAAACAAAGACAATAAAATCTTTTACTTTCTTGTGATTCTGTCTCTAAATTTCTAACTATGCAAGAAAAATCAAAAAAGAGTCACGAGTTGCTTACCAAATATCACTCACAAAAATAAAAACTGATAAACCAAAATGAGAAGATTAGATATCACGTCTCCTTTTTTTTAATTATAATTAATTAATCTTAGCGATAAATAAATATATATTAAATTTCAACAAAACGTGATCATTGGTTTACTCTCACTTCCAAAGTCACACCTAAAATACATACGAAGTAACTTTAGATAATAAGATCTTGATAATTATATTCATGTAAACCCTAATGTCATTACCTAACTATATACATGTGTAATTAATGTGTTCAAACTCGATCTTACACTTATTAAATAATGTGAATTAAGGAAAGTAAGTTAGAAAGATTCTGATTTCTGCTACTTCTTCTTATTCTCTTAGGTTCTCAACTAATCTCATTTAATTTACCCACATACAACCTATAAATTATATTTAATATTACACAAAAAAACTCATATATCTATATATAAATAATAAGAATTATTTCATCATTAAATGAGACAACTCTATCTTCTTCCCTGCAATTTCTTTCCTATATAGTCTTCACAACTTAGCCAATTCTTTTGACTTAAAAACTTGAAGAATTTATTAAAATTATCTTCAAAACCATTACCAAAAAGATTTAGTTGAAAAAATCATTGAATTTCTTTACACTGTCTCAACAATCTTCATTAATGAGGGTTGCAGCTTCTCATGGCCTTTTCTTCTTAATGCCATCTTTATTTTCTCTCTATATATTTATACAAAACCATATCATTTTTGTACATAACCTTCATTGATCTCTGAAACTCACCAGTTTTGGAATCAAATCCTTAAAACATTTCCCATTTTAGTGTTGAATCTCTCAATGGATGTGTCCAATACAATGCTGCTTGTAGCTGTTGTTACAGCTTACTGGCTATGGTATAAGCGGATCTCACGGTGGCTAAAGGGTCCACGTGTATGGCCAATATTGGGTAGTCTTCCAGGTCTGATCGATCAACGTGATCGTATGCACGACTGGATCACTGAGAACCTCCGTGCGTGTGGTGGCACTTACCAGACTTGTATATGCGCAATACCTTTCTTGGCTAAGAAGCAAGGTCTCGTGACGGTCACGTGTGATCCGAAGAACATTGAGCACATGCTTAAGACTCGGTTCGATAATTACCCTAAAGGTCCGACATGGCAAGCCGTTTTTCATGACTTCCTTGGCCAAGGTATCTTTAACTCCGACGGTGAAACTTGGCTCTTCCAACGTAAAACCGCCGCTCTTGAATTCACCACCAGGTACAACCTTAACCGGAACAGACCGGAAATTCATTCATGCATGTTAACTAAACCAAATCGAAGCTGAACTAATTAAAGAAATTGACTTTGTGATGTATTTGCAGGACGTTGAGGCAAGCAATGGGTAGGTGGGTAAACCGGGGAATTAAACTCCGGTTTTGTCCAATTCTCGAAACGGCTCAGATTAATTGTAAACCGGTTGATCTTCAAGACTTAATACTACGACTCACATTCGACAACATTTGCGGTTTAGCATTCGGAAAAGACACTCAAACCTGTGCACCAGGCCTTCCCGAGAACGGATTCGCCTCGGCTTTCGACCGAGCCACCGAAGCTTCTCTGCAACGGTTTATTCTACCGGAGTTTCTATGGAGGCTAAAGAAATGGCTTGGTCTCGGTTTAGAAGTAACCTTAAACCGGAGCATAGGAGAGATCGATGAGTATCTCGATACTGTGATTAATACACGTAAGCAAGAATTGCTGAGTCAGCAAGAAAGTGGGGTCCAGAGACACGATGATCTCCTCTCTCGGTTTATGAAGAAGAAAGACCAATCTTACAGCGAGACTTTCCTTAGACACGTGGCGCTTAACTTCATCCTAGCTGGACGTGACACGTCATCGGTGGCTTTGTGCTGGTTCTTCTGGCTCATCACGACGCACCCAACGGTCGAGGATAAGATCGTACGAGAAATTTGCTCTGTTCTGATTGAGACACGTGGAACTGACGTCTCGTCGTGGACGGAGGAGCCGTTGGAATTCGACGAGGTTGACCGTTTGGTTTACCTCAAAGCAGCTCTCTCCGAGACGTTAAGGCTTTATCCGTCAGTGCCGGAAGATTCAAAGCATGTCGTGAACGATGATGTTTTGCCGGACGGAACTTTTGTACCGGCGGGATCGTCGGTGACTTATTCGATCTATGCAGCTGGGAGGATGAAGACGACTTGGGGTGAGGATTGTTTGGAATTTAAACCAGAGAGGTGGATTTCGTCAGAAGATGGGAAGTTTGTGAATCATGATCAGTATCGATTCGTGGCGTTTAATGCGGGACCAAGGATTTGTTTAGGGAAAGATTTAGCGTATTTGCAGATGAAGACGATCGCGGCGGCGGTTTTACTCCGGCATAGATTGACGGTGGCGAAGGGACATAAGGTGGAGCAGAAGATGTCGTTGACTTTGTTTATGAAGAACGGACTTCTGGTCAACGTTCATAAAAGGGATTTGGAAGAGATTATGAAGACAAAAACAGAGAGAAACGCCGTTATTAACGGAAAATGCAACGGCGTTAGTAATGAAGGCGTCGCCGTCAATGCGGCTGTGGCTATTGCCGTGTAATGAAGCTTTTCCGGTTAAACCATTTATATGTTATTATGATACTAATACATATTATACATTTTCGTTTGGGTTTTGTGATTGTACGTTGGGGTTGGTTATAAAGTAAAAAATTGGTTTGGTTGAATTTTTTAGTATCTCTCTCTC